>CAJHQQ010005329.1:0-18119 GCA_905132885.1 Moricandia moricandioides
CTCTAGATCTGTGAATCCCTTGTTCATCCATGAACACTGATTGCTAGGAGTTCATTCTCTGCAAGCAAAACCTGTCTTTGATCGAAAACAGAGTTCATTCTATTGATCAAGGACATATCTACACAAGATCTGATCAGTTCATAGATCATTTCTGAAGATCATCCAATCAATCCATCCATCATCATCAAAACCAACCCAGATCTCTCTCAAAACTATCAGATATTCCTTGAAAGAATCAGGGACAAAAAGGATCTCCTCACCAGAGATTCATCAGCTTCTGACCCTAAATCCGAGCTACAATGACTTGATCAAGCATCTGCTGAGAGCTGAGAAACTACCAACTTTGGAAGAGGTGTGTGCTCAAATCCAGAAGGAGCAAGGCTCAATGGGTCTCTTTAGAGGTAAAGGAGAACTTGTGCTAGCAAACCAGGCTGATGGTTTTGCAAACAAGAGTTTCTACAAACCTGAAGACAAGAAGATATGGGTTTGTGACCATTGCAAGAAGAAGGGACATGGAAAGGACAAGTGCTGGATTCTTCACCCTCACCTCAAACCTCAGAAGTTCAGGACCCCATACAATGATGCAAAATCACACTTCTCTGGTGAAGTGAGTGAACCAGCTACTCCAAACTCTTTGCGTCCAACTACACACACAAAGTTTGCAACTGAGGGTAAGGCCTTGGCATCCAGTAGCTGCTCAACATTGAGGAACACTCAAGATGAAACCATCAAGCGATCTGACATTGAGGCTCTCATCAAAATCCTCAAGGACAACTCTGGTAACACACTTGGTACTTCTTTACATGCTTCAACTTGTGGTATCTCTTTGAATGCTTTAGCTGGTTCTAAATTTACAAAACCTTTAGTTATAGATTCAGGAGCTAGCCACCACATGATAAGTGATCTGAACTTGATTAAAAACATTGTTCCTGCCTTAGGAAATGTTATGATAGCTAATGGAGAAAGAGTAAAAATTAAAGGAGTAGGTGATCTTAGGTTGTTTAACAAGGATTCTAAAGCTTTCTATATGCCTAGTTTCACCTCGAATTTATTATCAGTTAAAAAGGCCACTAATGACTTGAATTGCAGTGTTACCTTCAATCCTAATTATGTCTACTTTCAGGATATTGAAACTAGTAAGTTGCTTGGTAAAGGTGTGACCAAGGGAGACTTGTACTTGCTTGAAAACACCAAGCTTTCAGCTGACTTATCTTATGCTTTAAATTCAAGTTTTAATTTCCCTAAAGATGTAATGTGGCATGCTAGATTAGGACATCCTCACTCTCGTGCCTTGAACATCATGTTGCCTAGTATTTCATTCCAAAAAGATTGTGAAGCTTGTATCTTAGGAAAGCATTGCAAAACAGTGTTTCCTAAATCTAGTACAATCTATGAAAGTTGCTTTGATTTAATTCATTCTGATGTGTGGACTGCTCCTTGTGCTTCTAGGGAACATCATAAGTACTTTGTGACATTTATAGATGAGAAATCAAAGTATACTTGGATAACACTGCTTCAATCAAAGGATAGGGTGTTAGATGCATTCATAAACTTTCAAACTTATGTGTCTAACCATTTCAATGCCAAGATAAAACTTTTTAGATCAGATAATGGAGGAGAATACACCAGCAATGCATTCAAGCAACACTTAGAAAAACATGGAATGATCCATCAAAAAAGCTGTCCATATACTCCACAGCAAAATGGTGTGGCTAAGAGAAAGAATAGACATCTTATGGAGGTGGCCAGAAGCATGATGTTCCATACAAATGTAGCTAAGAGGTTTTGGGGGGATGCTGTAATGACAGCTTGCTACTTGATCAATAAAATCCCTACCAAGGTTCTCTATGATCAGTCTCCCCACAAGGTATTAAACAAACATAGACCATCTATAGATCACCTTCGGGTATTTGGTTGCTTGTGCTTTGTCTTAATTCCAGGAGAACAACGGAACAAGCTTGAACCAAAAAGTACCAGGGCTATGTTCATTGGATACTCACCTCACCAGAAGGGATATAAGTGTTATTCACCAGAAACCAGGAGGGTTTTCATCTCTAGAGATGTGAGGTTTGTTGAGTCCAGAAGCTACTATGATGAGAAGAGTTGGGATGAGGTGAAATACCTATCTCAATCAACTTCGGATAGAGCTGAAAATTTGAGGAGGGTAATGGAAAGCCTAGGCATCAGTTTACCACCAGAGAGGGTTGAGATTGAGACTGAGCCAAGACAAGACCATCAGACTCCACAAAATGAAGAATCCAATGAGGATTCTGAAAATGAAGCTGTTGAAGTTCCTCACCTTGATCCTGAGGGAGGGGGGGACCAGAATGAACCACAACAAGAAGGTTCAATATCTCATGATCAAGATGAGAAACAAGAAGGGTCAGTGGTGAGGAATGATGAGGAAACACCAACTGAAGAAAATGTAGAAAACGTTCAGCCATTAAGAAGGAGCACCAGGATTAGACATCCACCTTCCAATTGGGTGAACACAAGAGTCTTCTTCAACTCTCAAGCAGTAGCTCATCCTATACAAGCTGTGTATTCTCTAGCCCAGTACCCTCAGGAACATGTAGTGTTCATTGGAGAGCTGGACCAGGAGTACATACCAAGGTCTTATGAGGAAGCTATGGAACACAAAGAGTGGAGAGACTCAGTTGGGAATGAAACCAATGCCATGATGGTAAATGATACATGGTATGAAGCAGAACTCCCAAAAGGCAAGAAGGCAGTGACAAGCATGTGGATATTCACAATCAAATACAATGTTGATGGTACTGTGGAGAGGCGCAAGACAAGACTTGTTGCAAGAGGGTTTACTCAGACTTATGGAGAAGATTATCTTGACACTTTTGCACCAGTAGCAAAGCTTCACACCATAAGAATCATCCTCTCTTTAGCAGTCAACTTGGACTGGGATCTATGGCAGATGGATGTGAAGAATGCTTTCTTACAAGGAGAGCTTGAAGATGAAGTTTACATGAGACCACCTCCTGGCCTAGAGCATATTGTCAAGCCTGGCAATGTTCTTAGACTGAAGAAAGCCATCTATGGGTTAAAACAATCACCAAGGGCCTGGTATCACAAGCTCAGCACCACACTCAATGGAAGAGGATTTGTGAAATCCGAAGCTGATCACACACTATTCACACTCACCAGTATAGAAGGAATTGTGGTGATTATAGTGTATGTGGATGATATCATCATCACAGGAAGTGACAAGGACGGTATCCTCTTAACTGAATCATTCCTTAAATCATCATTTGATATCAAAGACTTGGGTGAGTTAAAGTACTTCCTAGGGATTGAGATATGCCGATCTAAAGAGGGGTTGTTCCTATCCCAAAGGAAGTACACACTTGATTTGTTGAGTGAGGCAAGTGATATAGGTGGAAGAGTAGCCAAGACACCACTAGAAGATGGTTACAAGGTCTTGCGTGAGGGGGAGATTGAGGACAAGCCATATGAAAATGTCAAGCAATATAGGAGAATGGTTGGAAAACTCATCTATCTTACCATCACCAGACCAGATGTGTGCTTTGCTGTTAATCAAGTCAGTCAACATATGCAAACACCAAAGGTGCATCACTGGAACATGGTAGAAAGGATCTTGAGATACCTTAGGGAGGCACCAGGACAAGGAATATGGCTGGGATGTAACAAGAGCATAGAGATTGTGGGGTATTGTGATGCAGATTGAGCTGGTGATAGAGTAGACAGGAGGTCTACAACAGGCTATTGTACCTTAATTGGAGGAAACTTAGTCACCTGGAAGAGCAAGAAGCAAAAGATAGTATCAAGAATAACTTCGGTTAAAAGTGGGATAACTTCGGTTAAAAGTGGGATAACTTCTTCATCATAACTCCAATGATATTGATTCAACTCCAGGGGGATTCTACACTGATTAATGAGTCCGAATCAAGCTTCTTACATCGTGATTCATTCTGGTTTTATTAGTATCAAGAATAAATTGCCACATCTCCAAACAGGGTTAACTGGGATCACTTCGGTCAAAAGTGGGATAACTACTTCATCATAAGTCTGATGATATTGATTCAACTTCAGGATGATTCTACACTGATTTATGAGACAAAATCAAGATTCATACATCTTGATTCATTCTGGTTTGATTAGAATCAAGAAGAAATTGCCAAATCTCCAAACAGGGTAAACTGGAATCACTTCGGTTAAAGGTTGAATAACATCTTCATCATAACTCCTATGATATTGATTCAACTTCAGGGTGATTATCCACTGATTTATAAGTCCAAATAAAGCTTCTTACATCTTGATTCATTCTGGTTTGATTAGAATCAAGAAGAAATTGCCAAATCTCCATACAGGGTAAACTGGAGTCACTTCGGTTAAAAGTGGAATAACTTCTTCATCATAACTCCTACGATATTGCTTCAATTTCAGGGTGGTTCTACACTTATTTATGAGTCCAAATAAATCTTCTTACGTCGTGATTCCTTCTGGTTTTATTAGTATCAAGAATTAATTGCCAAATCTCCAAATAGGGAAAACTGGAATCACTTCAGTTAAAAGTGGGATAACTTCTTCATCATAAGTCCAATGACATTGTTTAAACTTCAGGATGATTCTACACTGATTTATGAGTCCAAATCAAGATTCTTATATCTTGATTCATTCTGGTTTGATTAGAATCAAGAAGAAATTGCCAAAACTCCAAACAGGGTAAACTGGAATTACTTCTGTTAAAAGTGGAATAACATCTTCATCATAACTGTTATGATACTGATTCAACTTCAGGATGATTATCCACTGATTTATAAGTACAAATAAAGCTTCTTAAATCTTGATTCATTCTTGTTTGATTAGAATCAAGAAGAAATTGTCAAATCTCCAAACAGGGTAAACTAGAGTTACTTCGGTTAAAAGTGGGATAACTTCTTCATCATAACTCATATGATCTTGATTCAACTTCAGGGTGATTATAAACTGATTTATGAGTCCAAATCAAGCTTCTTACATCGTGGTTCATTCTTGTTTTATTAATATCAAGAAGAAATTCCCAAATCTCCAAATAGGGCAAATTGGAACCACTTCGGTTAAAAGTGGGATAACTTCTTCATCATAACTCCAATGATATTGATTCAACTTCAGGATGATTCTAAACTGATTTATGAGTCCAAATGAAGATTCTTACATCTTGATTCATTCTCTTTTTATTAGAATCAAGAAGAAATTGCCAAATCTCCAAACAGGGTAAACTGGAGTCACTTCGGTTAAAACTGGGATAACTTTTTCATCATAACTCCTATGATCTTGATTCAACTTTAGGGTGATTCCAAACTGATTTATGAGTCCAAATCAAGATTCTTACATCGTGATTCATTATGGTTTTATTTGGATCAAGAAGAAATTGCCAAATCTCCAAACAGGGTAAACTAGAATCACTTCGGTTAAAAGTGGGATAACTTCTTCATCATAACTCCAATGATATTGATTCAACTCCAGGGTGATTCTACACTGATTAATGAGTCCGAATCAAGCTTCTTACATCGTGATTCATTCTGGTTTTATTAGTATTAAGAATAAATTGCCACATCTCCAAACAGGGTTAACTGGGATCACTTCGGTCAAAAGTGGGATAACTACTTCATCATAAGTCCGATGATATTGATTCAACTTCAGGATGATTCTACACTGATTTATGAGACCAAATCAAGATTCATACATCTTGATTCATTCTGGTTTGATTAGAATCAAGAAGAAATTGCCAAATCTCCAAACAGGGTAAACTGGAATCACTTCGGTTAAAGGTTGAATAACATCTTCATCATAACTCCTATGATATTGATTCAATTTCAGCGTGTTTATCCACTGATTTATAAGTCCAAATAAAGCTTCTCACATCTTGATTCATTCTTGTTTGATTAGAATCAAGAAGAAATTGTCAAATCTCCAAACAGGGTAAACTAGAGTTACTTCGGTTAAAAGTGGGATAACTTCTTCATCATAACTCCTATGATCTTGATTAAACTTCAGGGTGATTATAAACTGATTTATGAGTCCAAATCAAGCTTCTTACATCATGGTTCATTCTTGTTTTATTAGTATCAAGAAGAAATTCCCAAATCTCCAAATAGGGCAAACTGGAATCACTTCGGTTAAAAGTGGGATAACTTCTTCATCATAACTCCAATCATATTTATTCAACTTCAGGATGAATCTAAACTGATTTATGAGTCCAAATGAAGATTCTTACATCTTGATTCATTCTTTTTTTATTAGAATCAAGAAGAAATTGCCAAATCTCCAAACAGGGTAAACTGGAGTCACTTCGGTTAAAACTAGGATAACTTCTTCATCATAACTCCTATGATCTTGATTCAACTTTAGGGTGATTCCAAACTGATTTATGAGTCCAAATCAAGATTGTTACATCGTGATTCATTATGGTTTTATTTGGATCAAGAAGAAATTACCAAATCTCCAAACAGGGTAAACTAGAATCACTTCGGTTAAAAGTGGGATAACTTCTTCATCATAACTCTAATGATATTGATTCAACTCCAGGGTGATTCTACACTGATCAATGAGTCCAAATCAAGCTTTTTACATCGTGATTCATTCTGGTTTTATTAGTATCAAGAATAAATTGCCACATCTCCAAACAGTGGCAGGGTTAACTGGGATCACTTCGGTTAAAAGTGGGATAACTTCTTCATCATAAGTCCGATGATATTGATTCAACTTCAGGATGATTCTACACTGATTTATGAGACCAAATCAAGATTCTTACGTCTTGATTCATTATGGTTTGATTAGAATCAAGAAGAAATTGCCAAATCTCCAAACAGGGTAAACTGGAATCACTTCGGTTAAAAGTTGAATAACATTTTCATCATAACTCCTATGATATTGATTCAACTTCAGGGTGTTTATCCACTGATTTATAAGTCCAAATAAAGCTTCTCACATCTTGATTCATTCTTGTTTGATTAGAATCAAGAAGAAATTACCAAATATCCAAACAGGGTAAACTGGAGTCACTTCGGTTAAAAGTGGGATAACTTCTTCATCATAACTCCTTTGATCTTGCTTCAACTTCAGGGTGGTTCTACACTGATTTATGAGTCCAAATGAAGCTTCTCACATCGTGATTCATTCTGGTTTTATTAGTATCAAGAAGAAATTGCCAAATCTTCAAATAGGGCAAACTGGAATCACTTCGGTTAAAAGTGGGATGACTTCTTCATCATAACTCCAATGATATTGATTCAACT
Source organism: Moricandia moricandioides (assembly GCA_905132885.1). Classification (NCBI taxonomy): domain Eukaryota; kingdom Viridiplantae; phylum Streptophyta; class Magnoliopsida; order Brassicales; family Brassicaceae; genus Moricandia; species Moricandia moricandioides. Next base: position 7,254 of record CAJHQQ010005329.1, read on the forward strand.
TCAGGATGATTCTATACTGATTTATGAGTCCAAATAAAGCTTCTTACATCTTGATTCATTCTGGTTTTATTAGAATAAATAAGAAATTTCAAATCTCCAAACAGGATAAACTGGAGTCACTTCGGTTAAAAGTGGGATAACTTCTTCATCATAATTCCTATAATCTTGCTTCAACTTCAGGGTGATTATACACTGATTAATGAGTCCAAATCAAGCTTCTTACATCGTGATTAATTCTGGTTTTATTAGAATCAAGAATAAATTGCCAAATCTCCAAATAGGAAAAATTGGAATCACTTCGGTTAAAAGTGGGAAAACTTCTTCATCATAACTCCTATGATATGATTCAACTTCAGGTGATTATCCACTGGATTTATGAGTCCAAATCAAGCTTCTTACATCTGATTCATTCTGGTTTGATAGAATCAAAGAAGAAATTGCCAAATCTCCAAACAGGGTAAACTTGAATCACTTTCGCGTTAAAACTGAGATAACATCTTCATCATACTCCTATGATCTTGATTCAACTTCAGGGTGTTCTACACTGATTTTATGGTCCCAAATCAAGCTTCTTACATCTTGATTCATTCTTGGTTTGATTACGAATCAAGAAGAAATTGCCAAATCTCCAAACAGGATAAACTGGAATCACTTCGGTTAAAAGTGGAATAACATCTTCATCATAACTCCTATGATATTGATTCAACTTCAGGTTGATATCCCCTTGATTTATGAGTCCAAAAAAGCTTCTACATCGTGATTCAATTCTGGTTTATTAGTAATCAAGAAGAAATTGCCAAATCTCCAAACAGGGTAAACTGAATCACTTCGGTTAAAAGTGGGATAACTTCTTCATCATAACTCCTATGATATTGATTCAACTTCAGGTGATTATCACTATTTATGAGTCCAAATCAAAGCTTCTTACATCGTGATTCATTCTGGTTTTATTAGTATCAAGAAGAAATTGCCAAATCTCCAAACAGGTAAACTGGAATCACTTTCGGTTAAAAGTGGGATAACTTCTTCATCATAACTCCTCATTGATATTGATTCAACTTCAGGATGATTCTACAGCTGATTAATGAGTCCAAATCAAAGGTTCTTACATCGTGGATTCATTCTGGTTTTATTAGTATCAAGAAGAAATTGTCCAATCTCCAAACAGGGTAAACTGGAATCACTTCGGTTAAAAGTGGGATTAACTTCTTCATCATAACTCCTATGATTCTTGATTCAACTTCAGGGTGATTATACACTGATTTATGAGTCCAAATCAAGCTTCTTACATCGTGATTCATTCTGGTTTTATTAGTATCAAGAAGAAATTGCCAAATCTCCAAATAGGTTAAACTGGAATCACTTCGGTTAAAAGTGGGATAAACTTCTTCATCATAACTCCAATGATATTGATTCAACTTCAGGAGTGATTCTACACTGATTTATGAGTCCAAATCAAGATTCTTACATCTTGATTCATTCTGGTTTTGATTAGATCAAGAAGAAATTGCCAAATCTCCAACAGGGTAAACTGGAATCACTTCGGTTAAAAGTGGGATAACTTCTTCATCATAACTCCTATGATATTGATTCAACTTCAGGGTGATTCATCCACTGATTTATGAGTCCAAATCAAGCTTCTTACATCGTGATTCATTCTGGTTTGATTAGAATCAAAGAAGAAATTGTCAAATCTCCAAACAGGGGTAAACTGAATCACTTTCGGTTAAAAGTGGGATAACTTCTTCATCATAACTCCAATGATATTGATTCAACTTCCAGCCGGTGATTCTACACTGATTTAATGAGTCCAAATCAAGCTTCTTACATCTGATTCATTCTTGGTTTTATTAGTATCAAGAAAAATTGCAAATCTCCAAACAGGACAAACTTGAATCACTTCGGTTAAAAGTGGGATAACTTCTTCATCATAAGTCCAATGATATTGATTCAACTTCAGGATATTCTACACTGATTTATGAGTACCAAATCAAGATTCTTACATCTTGATTCATTCTGGTTGATTAGAATCAAGAAGAAATTGCCAAATCTCCAAACAGGGTAAACTGGAATCACTTCGGTTAAAAGTGGGATAACTTCTTTTCATCATAACTCCTATGATTTTGATTCAACGTTCAGGGTTGATTTACACTGATTTATGAGTCCAAATAAGCTTCTTAAATATGAATTCATTCTTTTTATTAGTATCAAGAAGAAATTGCCAAATCTCCAGATAGGGTAAACTGGAATCACTTTCGGTTAAAAGTGGAAGATAACTTCTTTCATCATAACTCCATATGATATTGATTCAAACTTCAGGGTGATTTCTAACTGATTTATGAGTCCAAATCAAGCTTCTTACAATCGTTTGATTCATTCTGTTTTATTAGTATCAAGAAGAAATTGCCAAATCTCCAAATAGGCAAACTGGAATCACTTCGGTTAAAAGTGGGATAACTTTTCATCATAACTCCATGATATTGATTCAACTTCAGGATGATTCTCCACTGATTTATGAGTCCAAATAAGCCTTCTTACATCTTGATTCATTCTGGTTTTATTTAGTATCAAGAATAAATTGCCAAAACTCCAAACAGGAAAAACTGGAATCACTTCGGTTAAAAGTGGGATAACTTCTCATCATAAGTCCAATTGATTTGATTAAACTTTCAGGGATGATTCTACCACTGATTTATGAGAACCAAATCAAGATTCTTAAATCTTGATTCATTCTGGTTTAATTAGAATCAAGAAGAAATTGTCAAATCTCCAAACATGGGTAAACTGGAATCACTTCGGTTAAAAGTGGAATAACATCTTCATCATAACTCCTATGATATTGATTCAACTTCAGGATGATTATCCACTGATTTATGAGTCCAAATAAAGCTTCTTACATCTTGATTCATTCTGGTTTGATTAGAATCAAGAAGAAATTGCCAAATCTCCAAACAGGGTAAACTGGAGTCACTTCGGTTAAAACTGGGATAACTTCTTCATCATAACTCCTATGATCTTGATTCAACTTCAGGGTGATTCTACACTGATTTATGAGTCCAAACCAAGCTTCTTACATCGTGATTCATTCTGTTTTTATTAGTATCAAGAAGAAATTGCCAAATCTCCAAACACGGGTAAACTGGAATCACTTCGGTTAAAAGTGGGATAACTTCTTCATCATAACTCCAATGATATTGATTCAACTTCAGGGTGATTCTACACTGATTTATGAGTCCAAATCAAGCTTCTTACATCTTGATTCATTCTGGTTTTATTAGTATCAAGAATAAATTGCCAAATCTCCAAACAGGGTAAACTGGAATCACTTCGGTTAAAAGTGGGATAACTTCTTCATCATAAGTCCTATGATATTGATTCAAATTCAGGATGATTCTACACTGATTTATGAGTCCAAATCAAGATTCTTACATCTTGATTCATTCTGGTTTGATTAGAATCAAGAAGAAATTGCCAAATCTCCAAACAGGGTAAACTGGAATCACTTCGGTTAAAAGTGGAATAACTTCTTCATCATAACTCCTATGATATTGATTCAAACTTCAGGGTGATTATCCACTGATTTATGAGTCCAAATAAAGCTTCTTACATCTTGATTCATTCTGGTTTGATTAGAATCAAGAAGAAATTGCCAAATCTCCAAACAGGGTAAACTGGAGTCACTTCGGTTAAAAGTGGGATAACTTCTTCATCATAACTCCTATGATCTTGCTTCAACTTCAGGGTGTTCTACACTGATTATGAGTCCAAATCAAGCTTCTACATCGTGATTCATTTGGTTTTATTAGTATCAAGAAGAAATTGTCAAATCTTCCAAACAGGGCCAAACTGGAATCACTTTCGGTTAAAAGTGGGATGACTTCTTCATCATAACTCCTATGATATTGATTCAACTTCAGGATGATTCTCCACTGATTTATTGAGTCCAATCAAGCTTCTTGCATCGTGATTCATTCTGGTTTTATTAGTATCAAGAATAAATTGCCAAATCTCCAAACAGGGAAAACTGGAATCACTTCGGTTAAAGTGGGATAACTTCTTTCATCATAATCCAATGATATTGATTCCAACTTCAGGGTGATCTATCCACTGATTTATGAGTCCAAATCAAGCTTCTTACATCTTGATTCATTCTGGTTTTGATTAGAATCAAGAAGAAAATTGCCAAATCTCCAAACAGGGTAAACTGGAATCACTTCGGTTAAAAGTGGGTAACTTCTTCATCAAACTCCAATGATATTGATTCAACTTCAGGGTGATTATCCACTGATTTTATGAGTCCAAATAAAGCTTCTTACATCTTGATTCATTCTGGTTTGTATTAGTATCAAGAAGAAATTGCCAAATCTCCAAACAGGGTAAACTGGAGTCACTTCGGTTAAAAATGGGATAACTTCTTCATCATAACTCCTATGATCTTGATTCAACTTCAGGGTGATTCTACACTGATTTATGAGTCCAAATCAAGATTCTTACATCGTGATTCATTCTGGTTTTATTAGAATCAAGAAGAAATTGCCAAATCTCCAAACAGGGTAAACTGGAATCACTTCGGTTAAAAGTGGGATAACTTCTTCATCATAACTCCTATGATATTGATTCAACTTCAGGGTGATTCTACACTGATTTATGAGTCCAAATCAAAGCTTCTTACATCGTGATTCATTCTGGTTTTATTAGTATCAAGAAGAAATTGCCAAATCTCCAAACAGGGTTAACTAGGATCACTTCGGTTAAAAGTGGGATAACTTCTTCATCATAAGTCCGATGATATTGATTCAAATTCAGGATGATTCTACACTGATTTATGAGACCAAATCAAGATTTCTTACATCTTTGATTCATTCTGGTTTGATTAGAATCAAGAAGAAATTGCCAAATCTCCTAAACATGGGTAAACTGGAATCACTTCGGTTAAAAGTTGAATAACGTCTTCATCATAACTCCTATGATATTGATTCAACTTCAGGGTGATTATCCTCTGATTTATAAGTTCAATTAAAGCTTCTTACATCTTGATTCATTCTGGTTTGATTAGAATCAAGAAGAAATTGCCAAATCTCCAAACAGGGTAAACTGGAGTCACTTCGGTTAAAGTGGATAACTTCTTCATCATAACTCCTATGATCTTGCTTCAACTTCAGGGTGGTTCTACACTGATTTATGAGTCCAAATTAAGCTTCTCACATCGTGATTCATTCTGGTTTTATTAGTATCAAGGAGAAATTGCCAAATCTTCAAATAGGGCAAACTGGAATCACTTCGGTTAAAAGTGGGATGACTTATTCATCATAACTCCAATGATATTGATTCAACTTCACGATGATTCTCCACTGATTTATGAGTCCAAATAGAGCTTTTTGCATCTTGATTCATTCTGGTTTTATAAGTATCAAGAATAAATTGCCAAAACTCCAAACAGGAAAAACTAGAATCACTTCAGTTAAAAGTGGAATAACATCTTCATCATAAGTCCAATGATATTGATTCAACTTCAGGGTGATTATCCACTGATTTATAAGTCCAAATAAATATTCTTACATCTTGATTCATTCTGGTTTGATTAGAATCAAGAAGAAATTGCCAAATCTCCAAATATGGCAAACTGGAATCAGTTCTGTTAAAAGTGGGATAACTTCTTCATCATAAATCCAATGATATTGATTCAACTTCAGGATGATTCTCCACTGATTTATGAGTCCAAATAGATTTTCTTACATCTTGATTCATTCTGGTTTTATAGTATCAAGAATAAATTGCCAAAAACTCCAAAAAGGGAAAACTGGAATCACTTCGGTTAAAATGGGATAACTTCTTCATCATAAGTCCGATTGATATTGATTAAATCTTCAGGATGATTCTACACTGATTTATGAGACCAAATCAAAGATTCTTACATCTTGATTCATTCTGGTTTATTAGAATCAAGAAGAAATTGTCCAATCTCCAAACAGGGTAAACTAGAATCACTTCGGTTAAAAGTGAAATAACTTCTTCATCATAACTCCTATGATATTGATTCAACTTTCAGGATGATTATCCACTGATTTATGAGTCAAATAAAGCTTCTTAATCTTGATTCATTCTGGTTTGATTAGAATCAAGAAGAAATTGCCAAATCTCCAAACAGGGTAAACTGGAGTCACTTCGGTTAAAATGGGGATAACTTCTTCATCATAACTCCTATAGATCTTGCTTCAACTTCAGGGTGGTTTCTACACTGATTTATTGAGTCCAAATCAAGCTTCTTACATCGTGATTCATTCTGGTTTTGTTAGTATCAAGAAGAAATTGTCAAATCTCCAAATAGGGCAAACTGGAATCACTTCGGTTAAAAGTGGGATGCCTTCTTCATCATAACTCCAATGATATTGATTCAACTTCAGGATGATTCTATTCTGATTTATGAGTCCAAATCAAGCTTCTTACATCGTGATTCATTCTGGTTTTATTAGTATCAAGAATAAAATGCCAAATCTCCAAACAGGAAAAACTGGAATCACTTCGGTTAAAGTGGGATAACTTCTTCATCATAAGTCCAATGATATTGATTCAAATTCAGGATGATACTACAACTGATTTATGAGTCCAAATAAAGATTCTTACATCTTGATTCATTCTGGTTTGAGTAGAATCAAGAACAAATTGCCAAATCTCCAAACATGGTAAACTAGAATCACTTCGGTTAAAAGTGGAATAACATCTTCATCATAACTCCTATGATATTGATTCAACTTCAGGATGATTATCCACTGATTTATTAGTAAAAATAAAGCTTCTTACATCTTGATTCATTCTGGTTTGATTAGAATCAAGAAGAAATTGCCAAATCTCAAAAAAGGGTAAACTGGAGTCACTTCGGTTAAAATTGGGATAACTTCTTCATCATAACTCCTATGATCTTTGCTTCAACTTCAGGGTGGTTCTACACTGATTTATGAGTCCAAATCAAGCTTCTTACATCGTTATTCATTCTGGTTTATATTAGTATCAAGAAGAAATTGTCAAATCTCCAAATAGGGCAAACTGGAATCACTTCGGTTAAAAGTGGGATGACTTCTTCATCATAACTCCAATGATATTGATTCAACTTCAGGATGATTCTATACTGATTTATAAGTCCAAATCAAGCTTCTTACATCGTGATTCATTCTGGTTTTATTAGTATCAAGAATAAATTGCCAAATCTCCAAACAGGAAAAATTGGAATCACTTCGGTTAAAAGTGGGATAACTTCTTCATCATAAGTCCAATCATATTGATTCAACTTCAGGATGATTCTACACTGATTTATGAGTTCAAATAAAGATTCTTACATCTTGATTCATTCTGGTTTGAGTAGGATCAAGAACAAATTGCCAAATCTCCAAACAGGACAAACTGGAATCACTTCGGTTAAAAGTGGAATAACATCTTCATCATAACTCCTATGATATTGATTCAAATTCAGGATGATTCTCCACTGATTTATGAGTCCAAATAGAGCTTCTTACATCTTGATTCATTCTTGTTTGATTAGAACCAAGAAGAAATTGCCAAATCTCCAAACATGGTAAACTGGAGTCACTTCGGTTAAAAGTGGGATAACTTCTTCATCATAACTCCTATGATCTTGCTTCAACTTCAGGGTGGTTCTACACTGATTTATGAGTCCAAATCAAGTTTCTTACATCGTGATTCATTCTGGTTTTATTAGTATCAAGAAGAAATTGCCAAATATCCAAATAGGGCAAACTGGAATCACTTTGGTTAAAAGTGGGATGACTTCTTCATCATAACTCCAATGATATTGATTCAAGTTCAGGATGATTCTATTCTGATTTATGAGTCCAAATAAAGCTTCTTACATCTTGATTCATTCTTGTTTGATTAGAATCAAGAAGAAATTGCCAAATCTCCAAACAGGATAAACTGGAGTCACTTTGGTTAAAAGTGGGATAACTTCTTCATCATAACTCCTATGATCTTGCTTCAACTTCAGTGTGATTCTACACTGAATAATGAGTCCAAATCGAGCTTCTTACATCGTGATTCATTCTGGTTTTTTTAGAATCAAGAATAAATTGCTAAATCTCCAAACTAGGGTAAACTGGAATCACTTCGGTTAAAAGTGGAATAACATCTTCATCATAAGTCCAATGATATTGATTCAACTTCAGGGTGATTATCCACTGATTTATAAGTCCAAATAAAGCTTCTTACATCTTGATTCATTCTGGTTTGATTAGAACCAAGAAGAAATTGTCAAATCTCCAAAAAGGGTAAACTGGAGTCACTTCGGTTAAAAGTGGGATAACTTCTTCATCATAACTCCTATGATCTTGCTTCAACTTCAGGGTGGTTCTACACTTATTTATGAGTCCAAATCAAGTTTTTTACATCGTGATTCATTCTGGTTTTATTAGTATCAAGAAGAAATTGCCAATTCCAAATAGGGCAAACTGGAATCACTTTGGTTAAAAGTGGGATGACTTCTTCATCATAACTCCAATGATATTGATTCAACTTCAGGATGATTCTATTCTGATTTATGAGTCCAAATAAAGCTTCTTACATCTTGATTCATTCTGGTTTGATTAGAATCAAGAAGAAATTGCCACATCTCTAAACAGGGTTAACTGGAATCACTTCGGTTAAAAGTTGAATAACATCTTCATCATAACTCCTATGATATTGACTCAACTTCAGGGTGATTATCCACTGATTTATAAGTTCAAATAAAGCTTCTTATATCTTGATTCATTCTGGTTTGATTAGAATCAAGAAGAAATTGTCAAATCTCCAAACAGGGTAAACTGGAGTCACTTCGGTTAAAATTGGGATAACTTCTTCATCATAACTCCTATGATCTTGCTTCAACTTCAGGGTGGTTCTACACTGATTTATGAGTCCAAATCAAGCTTCTTATATCGTTATTCATTCTGGTTTTATTAGTATCAAGAAGATATTGTCAAATCTCCAAATAGGGCAAACTGGAATCACTTCGGTTAAAAGTGGGATGACTTCTTCATCATAACTCCAATGATATTGATTCAACTTCAGGATGATTATATACTGATTTATAAGTCCAAATCAAGCTTCTTACATCATTATTCATTCTGGTTTTATAGTATCAAGAATAAATTGCCAAATCTCCAAACAGGAAAAACTGGAATCACTTAGGTTAAAAGTGGGATAACTTCTTCATCATAAGTCCAATGATATTGATTCAACTTCAGGATGATTCTACACTGATTTATGAGTCCAAATCAAGATTCTTACATCTTGATTCATTCTTGGTTTGATTAGATCAAAGAAAATTGCCAAATCTCCAAACAGGAAAACTGAATCACTTTCGGTTAAAAGTGGAGATACTTCTTCATCATAACTCTTATTATGATCTTGATTAAGCTTCAGGGTGATTCTACACTGATTTATGAGTCCAAATCAAGCTTCTTACATCGTGATTCATTCTAGTTTTATTAGTATCAAGAAGAAATTGCCAAATGTCCCTATAGGGCAAACTGGAATCACTTAGGTTAAAAGTGGGATAACTTCTTCATCATAACTCCAATGATATTGATTCAACTTCAGGATGATTCTATACTGATTTATGAGTCCAAATAAAGGTTCTTACATCTTGATTCATTCTGGTTTGATTAGAATCAAGAAGAAATTGTCAACTCTCCAAACAGGGTAAACTGGAGTCACTTCGGTTAAAAGTGGGATAACTTCTTCATCATAACTCCTATGATCTTGATTCAAATTCAGGGTGATTATACACTGATTAATGAGTCCAAATAAAGCTTCTTACATCGTGATTCATTATGGTTTTATTAGTATCAAGAATAAATTGCCAAATCTCCAAACAAGGAAAACTGGAATCACTTCGGTTAAAAGTGGGATAACTTCTTCATCATAAGTCCAATGATATTGATTCAACTTCATGATGATTCTACGCTGATTTATGAGTCCAAATAAAGATTCTTACATCTTGATTCATTCTGGTTTGATTAGAATCAAGAAGAAATTGCCAAATCTCCAAACATGGTAAACTAGAATCACTTCGGTTAAAAGTGGGATAACTTCTTCATCATAAACTCCTATGATCTTGATTCAACTTCAGGGGTGATTCTACACTGATTAATGAGTCAAAATCAATATTTTTAAATGGTTATTCATTCTGGTTTTTATTAGTATCAAGAAGAAATTGCCAACTCTCCAAACAGGGCAAACTTGAATCACTTCGGTTAAAAGAAGGATAACTTCTTCATCATAACTCCAATGATATTGATTCAACTTCAGGTTGGTTCTACACTGATTTATGAGTCCAAATCATGTTTCTTAAGTCTTGATTCATTCTGGTTTGATTAGAATCAAGAAGAAATTGCCAAATCTCCAAACAGGGTATACTGGAATCACTTCGGTTAAAAGTGGGATAACTTCTTCATCATAACTCCTATGATCTTGATTCAACTTCAGGGTGATTCTACACTGATTAATGAGTCCAAATCACTTCTTACATCTTGATTCATTCTGGTTTTATTAATATCAAGAATAAATTGCCAAATCTCCAAACAGGGACAAACTGGAATCACTTCGGTTAAAAGTGGGATAACTTCTTCATCATAAGTCCAATGATATTGATTCAACTTCAGGATGATTCTACACTGATTTATGAGTACAAATGAATATTCTTACATCTTTATTCATTCTGGTTTGATTAGAATCAAGAAGAAGTTGCCAAATCTCCAAACAGGATAAATTGGAATCACTTCGGTTTAAAAGTGGGATAACATCTTCATCATGACTCCTATGATCTTGATTCAACTTCAGGATGATTATACACTGATTGATGAGTCCAAATAA
>CAJHQQ010005330.1:0-18107 GCA_905132885.1 Moricandia moricandioides
CAAACAAATGAAATTTGCAAAAATCACACAATAATCAGAGCACTCCAACTCAGTTTGGTGGTAGAGATGGCTTGAATGGCTGACTCAAGACATCTCGGATCAAACCTTGTCCAGCCTTCTTTGTTTGTGGATAGTGAAGTGAGTATCAAAACCATTCTGCGCTTAAGCTTCTTTTGAATCTGGAAGCGAGTCAATGGGACGCTTTCAGGAATGGTCTAGAAGCATCCCATCACAAGTTGTTGGTGGCTGTGGCTTTCATGTTTGGCTCATTAGACTCTCCTTGTCCTCTCTTAGTGATCCGGTCATGTGATACATGCAATAGGAGTCTGACGAAGACGTTATCTCGCACTTTTTAACCGAAGTGATTCCAGTTGCCTGCTTGGAGAAGTTGAGCATATTACTCTTGTATACATATACAACCAGAATGATTCACGATGTAAGGAAACTTGATTTGGACTCATAAATCAGTGTAGAATCATCCCTGAAGTTGAATCAATATCATTGGAGTTATGATGAAGAAGTTATCCCACTTTTAACCGAAGTGATTCCAGTTTGCCCTGTTTGGAGATTTGGCAATTTCTTCTTGATACTAATAAAACCAGAATGAATCACGATGTAAGAAGCTTGATTTGGACTCATAAATCAGTGTAGAATCACCCTGAAGTTGAATCAATATCATAGGAGTTATGATGAAGAAGTTATCCCACTTTTAACCGAAGTGATTCCAGTTTGCCCTGTTTGGAGATTTGGCAATTTCTTCTTGATACTAATAAAACCAGAATGAATCACGATGTAAGAAGCTTGATTTGGACTCATAAATCAGTGTAGAATCACCCTGAAGTTGACTCAAGATCATAGGAGTTATGATGAAGAAGTTATCCCACTTTTAACCGAAGTGATTCCAGTTTGCCCTGTTTGGAGATTTGGCAATTTCTTCTTGATACTAATAAAACCAGAATGAATCACGATGTAAGAAGCTTGATTTGGACTCATAAATCAGTGTAGAATCACCCTGAAGTTGACTCAAGATCATAGGAGTTATGATGAAGAAGTTATCCCACTTTTAACCGAAGTGATTCCAGTTTGCCCTGTTTGGAGATTTGGCAATTTCTTCTTGATACTAATAAAACCAGAATGAATCACGATGTAAGAAGCTTGATTTGGACTCATAAATCAGTGTAGAATCACCCTGAAGTTGAATCAATATCATTGGAGTTATGATGAAGAAGTTATCCCACTTTTAACCGAAGTGATTCCAGTTTGCCCTGTTTGGAGATTTGGCAATTTCTTCTTGATACTAATAAAACCAGAATGAATCACGATGTAAGAAGCTTGATTTGGACTCATAATCAGTGTAGAATCACCCTGAAGTTGACTCAAGATCATAGGAGTTATGATGAAGAAGTTATCCCACTTTTAACCGAAGTGATTCCAGTTTGCCCTGTTTGGAGATTTGGCAATTTCTTCTTGATACTAATAAAACCAGAATGAATCACGATGTAAGAAGCTTGATTTGGACTCATAAATCAGTGTAGAATCACCCTGAAGTTGACTCAAGATCATAGGAGTTATGATGAAGAAGTTATCCCACTTTTAACCGAAGTGATTCCAGTTTGCCCTGTTTGGAGATTTGGCAATTTCTTCTTGATACTAATAAAACCAGAATGAATCACGATGTAAGAAGCTTGATTTGGACTCATAAATCAGTGTCGAATCACCCTGAAGTTGACTCAAGATCATAGGAGTTATGATGAAGAAGTTATCCCACTTTTAACCGAAGTGATTCCAGTTTGCCCTGTTTGGAGATTTGGCAATTTCTTCTTGATACTAATAAAACCAGAATGAATCACGATGTAAGAAGCTTGATTTGGACTCATAAATCAGTGTAGAATCACCCTGAAGTTGACTCAAGATCATAGGAGTTATGATGAAGAAGTTATCCCACTTTTAACCGAAGTGATTCCAGTTTGCCCTGTTTGGAGATTTGGCAATTTCTTCTTGATACTAATAAAACCAGAATGAATCACGATGTAAGAAGCTTGATTTGGACTCATAAATCAGTGTAGAATCACCCTGAAGTTGACTCAATATCATAGGAGTTATGATGAAGAAGTTATCCCACTTTTAACCGAAGTGATTCCAGTTTGCCCTGTTTGGAGATTTGGCAATTTCTTCTTGATACTAATAAAACCAGAATGAATCACGATGTAAGAAGCTTGATTTGGACTCATAAATCAGTGTAGAATCACCCTGAAGTTGACTCAAGATCATAGGAGTTATGATGAAGAAGTTATCCCACTTTTAACCGAAGTGATTCCAGTTTGCCTGTTTGGAGATTTGGCAATTTCTTCTTGATACTAATAAAACCAGAATGAATCACGATGTAAGAAGCTTGATTTGGACTCATTAATCAGTGTAGAATCACCCTGAAGTTGAATCAATATCATTGGAGTTATGATGAAGAAGTTATCCCACTTTTAACCGAAGTGATTCCAGTTTGCCCTGTTTGGAGATTTGGCAATTTCTTCTTGATACTAATAAAACCAGAATGAATCACGATGTAAGAAGCTTGATTTGGACTCATAATCAGTGTAGAATCACCCTGAAGTTGACTCAAGATCATAGGAGTTATGATGAAGAAGTTATCCCACTTTTAACCGAAGTGATTCCAGTTTGCCCTGTTTGGAGATTTGGCAATTTCTTCTTGATACTAATAAAACCAGAATGAATCACGATGTAAGAAGCTTGATTTGGACTCATAAATCAGTGTAGAATCACCCTGAAGTTGAATCAAGATCATAGGAGTTATGATGAAGAAGTTATCCCACTTTTAACCGAAGTGATTCCAGTTTGCCCTGTTTGGAGATTTGGCAATTTCTTCTTGATACTAATAAAACCAGAATGAATCACGATGTAAGAAGCTTGATTTGGACTCATAAATCAGTGTAGAATCACCCTGAAGTTGACTCAAGATCATAGGAGTTATGATGAAGAAGTTATCCCACTTTTAACCGAAGTGATTCCAGTTTGCCCTGTTTGGAGATTTGGCAATTTCTTCTTGATACTAATAAAACCAGAATGAATCACGATGTAAGAAGCTTGATTTGGACTCATAAATCAGTGTAGAATCACCCTGAAGTTGACTCAAGATCATAGGAGTTTATGATGAAGAAGTTATCCACTTTTAACTCGAAGTGATTCCAGTTTGCCCTGTTTGGAGAGTTTGCAATTTATTCTTGATAATAATAAAAAGAATGAATCCCCGATGTAAGCATCTTGATTGGATCATAAATCAGTGTGCAACTAAATTGAAGTTGAATCAATATATTGGACTTATGATGAAGAAGTTATCCCACTTTTAACGAAGGATTCCAGTTTTCCTGTTTGAATTTGGCTATTTTCTTCTTGATTCAATCTGAATCAGATTAAATCAGTAACGAATCAAGAACAATTTCGAAATCTCCAAACAGGCAAAACTGGAATCACTTCGGTTAAAAGTGGGATAACTTCTTCATCATAACTCCTATGATCTTGAGTCAACTTCAGGGTGATTCTACACTGATTTATGAGTCCAAATCAAGCTTCTTACATCGTGATTCATTCTGGTTTTATTAGTATCAAGAAGAAATCGCCAAATCTCCAAACAGGGCAAACTGGAATCACTTCGGTTAAAAGTGGGATAACTTCTTCATCATAACTCCTATGATCTTGAGTCAACTTCAGGGTGATTCGACACTGATTTATGAGTCCAAATCAAGCTTCTTACATCGTGATTCATTCTGGTTTTATTTGTATCAAGAAGAAATTGCCAAATCTCCAAACAGGGTAAACTGGAATCACTTCGGTTAAAAGTGGGATAACTTCTTCATCATAACTCCTATGATCTTGATCAACTTCAGGGTGATTCTACACTGATTTATGAGTCCAAATCAAGCTTCTTACATCGTGATTCATTCTGGTTTTATTAGTATCAAGAATAAATTGCCAAATCTCCAAACAGGCAAACTGGAATCACTTCGGTTAAAAGTGGGATAACTTCTTCATCATAACTCCTATGATCTTGAGTCAACTTCAGGGTGATTCGACACTGATTTAAGAGTCCAAATCAAGCTTCTTACATCGTGATTCATTCTGGTTTTATTAGTATCAAGAAGAAATTGCCAAATCTCCAAACAGGGCAAACTGGAATCACTTCGGTTAAAAGTGGGATAACTTCTTCATCATAACTCCTATGATCTTGATTCAACTTCAGGGTGATTCTACACTGATTTATGAGTCCAAATCAAGCTTCTTACATCGTGATTCATTCTGGTTTTATTAGTATCAAGAAGAAATTGCCAAATCTCCAAACAGGGCAAACTGGAATCACTTCGGTTAAAAGTGGGATAACTTCTTCATCATAAACTCCTATGATCTTGAGTCAACTTCAGGGTGATTCGACACTGATTTATGAGTCCAAATCAAGCTTCTTACATCGTGATTCATTCTGGTTTTATTAGTATCAAGAAGAAATTGCCAAATCTCCAAACAGGGTAAACTGGAATCACTTCGGTTAAAAGTGGGATAACTTCTTCATCATAAGTCCAATGATATTGATTCAACTTCAGGGTGATTCTACACTGATTTATGAGTCCAAATCAAGCTTCTTACATCGTGATTCATTCTGGTTTTATTTGTATCAAGAAGAAATTGCCAAATCTCCAAACAGGGCAAACTGGAATCACTTCGGTTAAAAGTGGGATAACTTCTTCATCATAACTCCAATGATATTGATTCAACTTCAGGGTGATTCTACACTGATTAATGAGTCCAAATCAAGCTTCTTACATCGTGATTCATTCTGGTTTTATTAGTATCAAAGAATAAATTCCCAAATCTCCAAACAGGCAAACTGGAATCACTTCGGTTAAAAGTGGGATAACTTCTTCATCATAACTCCTATGATCTTGAGTCAACTTCAGGGTGATTCGACACTGATTTATGAGTCCAAATCAAGCTTCTTACATCGTGATTCATTCTGGTTTTATTAGTATCAAGAAGAAATTGCCAAATCTCCAAACAGGGCAAACTGGAATCACTTCGGTTAAAAGTGGGATAACTTCTTCATCATAACTCCTATGATCTTGAGTCAACTTCAGGGTGATTCTACACTGATTTATGAGTCCAAATCAAGCTTCTTACATCGTGATTCATTCTGGTTTTATTAGTATCAAGAAGAAATTGCCAAATCTCCAAACAGGGCAAACTGGAATCACTTCGGTTAAAAGTGGGATAACTTCTTCATCATAACTCCTATGATCTTGAGTCAACTTCAGGGTGATTCGACACTGATTTATGAGTCCAAATCAAGCTTCTTACATCGTGATTCATTCTGGTTTTATTAGTATCAAGAAGAAATTGCCAAATCTCCAAACAGGCAAACTGGAATCACTTCGGTTAAAAGTGGGATAACTTCTTCATCATAACTCCTATGATCTTGATTCAACTTCAGGGTGATTCTACACTGATTAATGAGTCCAAATCAAGCTTCTTACATCGTGATTCATTCTGGTTTTATTAGTATCAAGAATAAATTCCCAAATCTCCAAACAGGGCAAACTGGAATCACTTCGGTTAAAAGTGGGATAACTTCTTCATCATAACTCCTATGATCTTGAGTCAACTTCAGGGTGATTCGACACTGATTTATGAGTCCAAATCAAGCTTCTTACATCGTGATTCATTCTGGTTTTATTAGTATCAAGAAGAAATTGCCAAATCTCCAAACATGGCAAACTGGAATCACTTCGGTTAAAAGTGGGATAACTTCTTCATCATAACTCCTATGATCTTGAGTCAACTTCAGGGTGATTCTACACTGATTTATGAGTCCAAATCAAGCTTCTTACATCGTGATTCATTCTGGTTTTATTAGTATCAAGAAGAAATTGCCAAATCTCCAAACAGGGCAAACTGGAATCACTTCGGTTAAAAGTGGGATAACTTCTTCATCATAGCTCCTATGATCTTGAGTCAACTTCAGGGTGATTCGAAACTGATTTATGAGTCCAAATCAACCTTCTTACATCGTGATTCATTCTGGTTTTATTTGTATCAAGAAGAAATTGCCAAATCTCCAAACAGGGTAAACTGGAATCACTTCGGTTAAAAGTGGGATAACTTCTTCATCATAACTCCTATGATCTTGCTTCAACTTCAGGGTGATTCTACACTGATTAATGTGTCCAGATCAAGCTTCTTACATCGTGATTCATTCTGGTTTTATTAGTATCAAGAATAAATTCGCAAATCTCCAAAAAGGGCAAACTGGAATCACTTCGGTTAAAAGTGGGATAACTTCTTCATCATAACTCCAATGATATTGATTGAACTTCAGGATGATTCTAAACTGATTTATGAGTCCAGATCAAGTTTCTTACATCGTGATTTATTCTGGTTTTATTTGTATCAAGAAGAAATTGCCAAATCTCCAGACAGGGTAAACTGGAATCACTACGGTTAAAAGTGGGATAATTTCTTCATCATAAGTCCAATGATATTGATTAAACTTCAGGATGATTCTACACTGATTTATGAGTCCAAATCAAGCTTCTTACATCGTGATCCATTCTGGTTTTATTAGTATCAAGAAGAAATTGTCAAATCTCCAAACAGGGCAAACTGGAATCATGGACCGGTTTGTGATGTGATCATGGACCGGATCACTAAGGAGGACAAGGAGAGTCTAGATGAGCCACATGAAGCCACATTGCACCAACAACTTGGTGATGATGCTCTAGCCATTCCTGAAGGTCCCATGACTCGTTCCAGAGTCAAGAAGCTTAAGGAGAATGTTGTTGGATTACTCACTTCACATCCACAACAAGAAGGTCTTGGACAAGGTTTGATCCGAGATGTCTTGATCACCATTCAAGCCATCTCTACACCAAACTGAGTTAGTGTCTAGGCAAGACATGGGGTGCGTGCTCTTTTCCTTGCTTTTGGTTTTGTCCCACGAGGTTTTCTAGGAGGAAGGTTTTTAACGAGGCCACAACTTGTCTACACATCACCTAAGTGCTATTCTCTGTCCAAGTCTATGGAAGTTACATTTTATTTCATTTCATTTAAAAGCTTATGTTAAACTCTAGTTTCCTTTTTTGATTCATTGTCGAAACCCTAGAGGCATGTGTCTGGTTTCTTATTTAAAGAGGTCTCAACACCCTCTTGTATTCATTCAGTCTTTTAATAAACAAGTAACATTCATCTTGACGGCTCTCTCTCTCTCTCTAGAAAATGTGCCGAGTTCTGGTGTGTCATATCCAAAGATCTAAGGGTGTTTAGTTTGGTGTGTCATATCCAAATCATTCATCTAGGAGTATCAAGAGAACATTCATCCCTCTTGGGTCACCATTCAATCCACACGCCTTGAAGGACTTAAGTCTCTGATTCGTTCTTGCAAGGATCTATCCATTCCCATCAACCAAAGAGCATCCTAGGGACGCATCAGTTTGAGGGTGTAGGTAAGCTTCTTGGGAACATCTTTAATGTTGAATACTTGGTCAAAATCTTTGTAGTCTTGGCTTGAAATGAGCTGTTGGGTATTGATGGCAAATGATTCCAAAAATAACTCCAAAGATGGCAAGTCTAGTCTTGGTTGAATCCGTGTGTTCTGGTGAGTGCTGGTGCATCTTAGGATTCTTAGACAAGCAAGTAATGACTCCAAAACGCTGCAGCTTTGATGGCATGGTCGTTGGTTACTTATTCTCCAAGGTGGGAATGCATCCAGTTTTGGAAAGTTCCCAAACAATGAGATTCTCCTGATCATGTGGGCTTTGGTGCATGGTAAGAACTCTTTTACTCCTCCTGGATCGTTGGATATTCTCACCAGATGAATAGAAACCTCTCCTGGACGCCAATAATAAGTTTGACATACTATATGCTTCTGATCTTCCAAATAAGGCAAGTCGGGCCACCTTTGACTTGAAAATGGCATATCTTCTAAACCATTAATCCTTTTGGTATGAAACCAATTCGCCGCGTGCTCTTGTTGATTATAAAATCTATGAAAACCGGTTTCATGGATAAATTCCTCCTGGCTTGCAAGATATGGCATTTTGAGTGCACCTATGTCATGGTTGGTTTCTTTGGCTTGCTTCCGTTTCATGTTCTCTACTGACTTTCTCTTGATTTCTTCCTCCAGGGTTGATACTGATTTTATGTCCTCATCAGATTCATTCTGGTTTTATTTATATCAAGAAGAAATTGCCAAATCTCCAAACAGGGTAAACTGGAATCACTTCGGTTAAAAGTGGGATAACTTCTTCATCATAACTCCAATGATATTGATTGAACTTCAGGATGATTCTAAACTGATTTATGAGTCCAGATCAAGTTTCTTACATCGTGATTCATTCTGGTTTTATTTGTATCAAGAAGAAATTGCCAAATCTCCAGACAGGGTAAACTGGAATCACTACGGTTAAAAGTGGGATAACTTCTTCATCATAAGTCCAATGATATTGATTAAACTTCAGGACGATTCTACACTGATTTCTGAGTCCAAATCAAGCTTCTTACATCGTGATTCATTCTGGTTTTATTTGTATCAAGAAGAAATTGCCAAATCTCCAAACAGGGCAAACTGGAATAACTTCGGTTAAAAGTGGGATAACTTCTTCATCATAACTCTAATGATATTGATTGAACTTCAGGGTGATTCTACACTGATTAATGAGTCCAAATCAAGCTTCTTACATCGTGATTCATTGTGGTTTTATTAGTATAAAGAATAAATTCCCAAATCTCCAAACAGGGCAAACTGGAATCACTTCGGTTAAAACTGGGATAACTTCTTCATCATAACTCCTATGATCTTGAGTCAACTTCAGGGTGATTCGACACTTATTTATGAGTCCAAATCAAGCTTCTTACATCGTGATTCATTCTGGTTTTATTAGTATCAAGAAGAAATTGCCAAATCTCCAAACAGGGCAAACTGGAATCACTTCGGTTAAAAGTGGGATAACTTCTTCACCATAACTCCTATGATCTTGAGTCAACTTCAGGGTGATTCGACACTGATTTATGAGTCCAAATCAAGCTTCTTACATCGTGATTCATTCTGGTTTTATTAGTATCAGGAAGAAATTGCCAAATCTCCAAACAGGGCAAACTGGAATCACTTCGGTTAAAAGTGGGATAACTTCTTCACCATAACTCCTATGATCTTGAGTCAACTTCAGGGTGATTCTACACTGATTTATGAGTCCAAATCAAGCTTCTTACATCGTGATTCATTCTGTTTTTATTAGTATCAAGACGAAATTGCCAAATCTCCAAACAGGGCAAACTGGAATCACTTCGGTTAAAAGTGGGATAACTTCTTCATCATAGCTCCTATGATCTTGAGTCAACTTCAGGGTGATTCGACACTGATTTATGAGTCCAAATCAACCTTCTTACATCGTGATTCATTCTGGTTTTATTTGTATCAAGAAGAAATTGCCAAATCTCCAAACAGGGTAAACTGGAATCACTTCGGTTAAAAGTGGGATAACTTCTTCATCATAACTCCTATGATCTTGCTTCAACTTCAGGGTGATTTTACACTGATTAATGTGTCCAGATCAAGCTTCTTACATCGTGATTCATTCTGGTTTTATTAGTATCAAGAATAAATTCGCAAATCTCCAAAAAGGACAAACTGGAATCACTTCGGTTAAAAGTGGGATAACTTCTTCATCATAACTCCAATGATATTGATTGAACTTCAGGATGATTCTAAACTGATTTATGAGTCCAGATCAAGTTTCTTACATCGTGATTTATTCTGGTTTTATTTGTATCAAGAAGAAATTGCCAAATCTCCAGACAGGGTAAACTGGAATCACTACGGTTAAAAGTGGGATAATTTCTTCATCATAAGTCCAATGATATTGATTAAACTTCAGGATGATTCTACACTGATTTATGAGTCCAAATCAAGCTTCTTACATCGTGATCCATTCTGGTTTTATTAGTATCAAGAAGAAATTGCCAAATCTCCAAACAGGGCAAACTGGAATCATGGACCGGTTTGTGATGTGATCATGGACCGGATCACTAAGGAGGACAAGGAGAGTCTAGATGAGCCACATGAAGCCACATTGCACCAACAACTTGGTGATGATGCTCTAGCCATTCCTGAAGGTCCCATGACTCGTTCCAGAGTCAAGAAGCTTAAGGAGAATGTTGTTGGATTACTCACTTCACATCCACAACAAGAAGGTCTTGGACAAGGTTTGATCCGAGATGTCTTGATCACCATTCAAGCCATCTCTACACCAAACTGAGTTAGTGTCTAGGCAAGACATGGGGTGCGTGCTCTTTTCCTTGCTTTTGGTTTTGTCCCACGAGGTTTTCCAGGAGGAAGGTTTTTAACGAGGCCACAACTTGTCTACACATCACCTAAGTGCTATTCTCGGTCCAAGACTATGGAAGTTACATTTTATTTCATTTCATTTAAAAGCTTATGTTAAACTCTAGTTTCCTTTTTTGATTCATTGTCGAAACCCTAGAGGCATGTGTCTGGTTTCTTATTTAAAGAGGTCTCAACACCCTCTTGTATTCATTCAGTCTTTTAATAAACAAGTAACATTCATCTTGACGGCTCTCTCTCTCTCTCTAGAAAATGTGCCGAGTTCTGGTGTGTCATATCCAAAGATCTAAGGGTGTTTAGTTTGGTGTGTCATATCCAAATCATTCATCTAGGAGTATCAAGAGAACATTCATCCCTCTTGGGTCACCATTCAATCCACACGCCTTGAAGGACTTAAGTCTCTGATTCGTTCTTGCAAGGATCTATCCATTCCCATCAACCAAAGAGCATCCTAGGGACGCATCAGTTTGAGGGTGTAGGTAAGCTTCTTGGGAACATCTTTAATGTTGAATACTTGGTCAAAATCTTTGTAGTCTTGGCTTGAAATGAGCTGTTGGGTATTGATGGCAAATGATTCCAAAAATAACTCCAAAGATGGCAAGTCTAGTCTTGGTTGAATCCGTGTGTTCTGGTGAGTGCTGGTGCATCTTAGGATTCTTAGACAAGCAAGTAATGACTCCAAAACGCTGCAGCTTTGATGGCATGGTCGTTGGTTACTTATTCTCCAAGGTGGGAATGCATCCAGTTTTGGAAAGTTCCCAAACAATGAGATTCTCCTGATCATGTGGGCTTTGGTGCATGGTAAGAACTCTTTTACTCCTCCTGGATCGTTGGATATTCTCACCAGATGAATAGAAACCTCTCCTGGACGCCAATAATAAGTTTGACATACTATATGCTTCTGATCTTCCAAATAAGGCAAGTCGGGCCACCTTTGACTTGAAAATGGCATATCTTCTAAACCATTAATCCTTTTGGTATGAAACCAATTCGCCGCGTGCTCTTGTTGATTATAAAATCTATGAAAACCGGTTTCATGGATAAATTCCTCCTGGCTTGCAAGATATGGCATTTTGAGTGCACCTATGTCATGGTTGGTTTCTTTGGCTTGCTTCCGTTTCATGTTCTCTACTGACTTTCTCTTGATTTCTTCCTCCGGGGTTGATACTGATTTTATGTCCTCATCAGATTCATTCTGGTTTTATTTGTATCAAGAAGAAATTGCCAAATCTCCAAACAGGGTAAACTGGAATCACTTCGGTTAAAAGTGGGATAACTTCTTCATCATAACTCCTATGATCTTGCTTCAACTTCAGGGTGATTCTACACTGATTAATGAGTCCAAATCAAACTTCTTACATCATGATTCATTCTGGTTTTATTAGTATCAAGAATAAATTCCCAAATCTCCAAAAAGGGCAAACTGGAATCACTTCGGTTAAAAGTGGGATAACTTCTTCATCATAACTCCAATGATATTGATTGAACTTCAGGATGATTCTAAACTGATTTATGAGTCCAGATCAAGTTTCTTACATCGTGATTCATTCTGGTTTTATTTGTATCAAGAAGAAATTGCCAAATCTCCAGACAGGGTAAACTGGAATCACTACGGTTAAAAGTGGGATAACTTCTTCATCATAAGTCCAATGATATTGATTAAACTTCAGGACGATTCTACACTGATTTCTGAGTCCAAATCAAGCTTCTTACATCGTGATTCATTCTGGTTTTATTTGTATCAAGAAGAAATTGCCAAATCTCCAAACAGGGCAAACTGGAATAACTTCGGTTAAAAGTGGGATAACTTCTTCATCATAACTCTAATGATATTGATTGAACTTCAGGGTGATTCTACACTGATTAATGAGTCCAAATCAAGCTTCTTACATCGTGATTCATTGTGGTTTTATTAGTATAAAGAATAAATTCCCAAATCTCCAAACAGGGCAAACTGGAATCACTTCGGTTAAAACTGGGATAACTTCTTCATCATAACTCCTATGATCTTGAGTCAACTTCAGGGTGATTCGACACTTATTTATGAGTCCAAATCAAGCTTCTTACATCGTGATTCATTCTGGTTTTATTAGTATCAAGAAGAAATTGCCAAATCTCTAAACAGGGCAAACTGGAATCACTTCGGTTAAAAGTGGGATAACTTCTTCACCATAACTCCTATGATCTTGAGTCAACTTCAGGGTGATTCTACACTGATTTATGAGTCCAAATCAAGCTTCTTACATCGTGATTTATTCTGGTTTTATTTGTATCAAGAAGAAATTGCCAAATCTCCAAACAGGGTAAACTGGAATCACTACGGTTAAAAGTGGGATAACCTCTTCATCATAAGTCCAATGATATTGATTAAACTTCAGGACGATTCTACACTGATTAATGAGTCCAAATCAAGCTTCTTACATCGTGATTCATTCTGGTTTTATTTGTATCAAGAATAAATTCCCAAATCTCCAAACAGGGCAAACTGGAATCACTTCGGTTAAAAGTGGGATAACTTCTTCATCATAACTCGGATAACTTCTTCATCATAACTCCTATGATCTTGAGTCAACTTCAGGGTGATTCTACACTGATTTATGAGTCCAGATCAAGCTTCTTACATCGTGATTCATTCTGGTTTTATTAGTATCAAGAAGAAATTCCCAAAGCTCCAAACAAGGCAAACTGGACTCAATTCGGTTAAATGTGGGATAACTTCTTCGTCATGACTCCAATGATATTGATTCAACTTCAGGGTGATTCTATACTGATTAATGAGTCCAAATCAAGCTTCTTACATCGTGATTCGTTCTGGTTTTATTAGTATCAAGAATAAAGTCCCAAATCTACAAACAGGGCAAACTGGAATCAATTCGGTTAAAAGTGGGATAACTTCTTCATCATAACTCCAATAATATTGATTCAACTTCAGGATGATTCTAAACTTATTTATGAGTCCAAATGAAGTTTCTTTCATCGTGATTCATTCTGGTTTTATTTGTATCAAGAAGAAATTGTCAAATCTCCAAACAGGGTAAACTGGAATAACTATGGTTAAAAGTGGGATAACTTCTTCATCATAAGTCCAATGATATTGATTCAACTTCAGGATGATTCTACACTGATTTATGAGTCCAAATCAAGATTCTTACATCGTGATTCATTCTGGTTTTATTAGTATCAAGAATTAATTGCCAACTCTCCAAACAGGACAAACTGGAATCACTTCGGTTAAAAGTGGGATAACTTCTTCATCATGACTCCAATGATATTGATTCAACTTCAGGGTGATTCTACACTGATTAATGAGTCCAAATCAAGCTTCTTACATCGTCATTCATTCTGGTTTTATTAGTATCAAGAATAAATTCCCAAATCTCCAAACAGGACAAACTGGAATCACTTCGGTTAGTGTCTAGGCAAGACATGGGGTGCGTGCTCTTTTCCTTTCTTTTGGTTTTGTCCCATGAGGTTTTCTGGAGGAAGGTTTTTAACGAGGCCACAACTTGTCTTCACATCACTTAGGCCCTATCTCGGTCCAAGGCTAAAGAAGTTTACATTTTCATTTCATTTTAAAGCTTATGTTAAACTTAAACTATAGTTTCCTTTCTTGCTTATGTCCGAAACCCTAGAGAGCATGTTCTCTGGTTTCTCTCATATAAATGGGTCTCTAAACCCTATTGTAATCATCCAACTTTCAATCAACAAGTTATCTTTTCTCCTTGACGGCTCTCTCTCTAGAAAGTGTGTCGAGTCTGGTGTGTAATATCCAGAGACCTAAGGGTGTCTAATTTGGTGTGTCATATCCGAGTTATTCATCTAGGAGTATCAAGAGATCATCCATTCCTCTTGTGTCACCATCCAATCCACAAACCTTGAAGGACTTGAGTCTCTGATTTGTTCTTGCAAGGATCTATCCATTCCCATCAACCAAAGAGCATCCTAGGGACGCATCAAGTGGTATCAGAGCCAGGTTTGGTTGGGAAGTACTCGTTTTCTCTCTTATTTATTTTTGTTTCATCCGTGTTTCATCTCTATCATCTTGAATAAGCAGTAGAACTGATTTGTTTAGGGCTGCTCGTGCTTCATAAGAGATTAGACAAGGAAGCCTAAACTTTCCTTTTTTGGCTTTTGCGGAAGCCCTAGAGAAAGAGAAACCCTAGCCGCATGTCTTACCTTTGTAGATCACTTTGTTCATCTGTTTAACTTGTTAATCACCTTGAACACGAGTAGATTAAGGTTGTTAGGGTGCTAGAAAACCTTAGAGAAGATTAGAAAAAGTTTAGAGGTTTTTCCTTTTTGCTTGAATCCTTTTCCTTTTTACCTAGCCGATTGTTCCTTTTTGCTTTTGTCTTGCAAAACAAGCTTGATTTCTTGTTTTCCTTTTTGCTTTTTCCTTTTATCTTGTTACCTAGAAACCTTTTACTGGTTATTGTGTTTACCTTTGTGCAGGAAGCATGGGATCCGAGTCTGAAGAAGAAGCTGCACTCGTCAGGAAGAACAAGCTTCTCATGGAGGCCATGACGACTCAACTCAACCAGAACATGTTGGCAACCATGACCGAGATGATGAGGACCAACCTCAATGACATCCGGAGAGAGCTCAGAGAAGACATCAGGAGAGCTACTAGTAAATTGCCAAACCAAGAGACTAGGAGAGAAGAGAGACCTCATGCAACTCGCCAAGAGCATGATGGTTATGAGGAGACTGACAATGAGTATGAACACCTCAGTTCATCCTCAAGACCAAACCAAAGAAGACATAGGCGTGTCCAAGAGAGACGGATGAACCAGGGAGATGAGCTTGCTGGTTTGAAGATCAAGATACCCCCATTCCATGGCAAAGCTGATCCGGATGCCTACCTTGAGTGGGAGAAGAAGATTGAGTTAGTCTTTCAGTGTAAGCAGTACACCAACCACAAGAAGATTCAGATTGCTGCCACTGAGTTCTATGACTATGCTCTAAGTTGGTGGGATCAGTACATCACAACTCGTAGGAGGAATGGAGAGGAACCAGTTGAGACTTGGACCGAGATGAAGTCTATCATGCGCAAGAGGTTTGTTCCAAGTCATTACCACAGAGACTTGCACCACCGGCTCAGGAAGCTTACCCAAGGATCAAGATCAGTGGAAGAGTATTACCAGGAGATGGAGTTACTCATGCAAAGGGCTAGCATATCAGAAGATAGAGAAGCAACCATGTCAAGGTTCCTATGTGGTTTAAACCTAGAGATACAAGACAATGTTGAGATGGAACATTATGTGGAGCTTGAAGAGATGCTACACAAGGCTATTCTTGTGGAGCAACAGCTCAAGAGGAAGGGACATTCACGCAACCACTATGGCTCTAACCAGTTACACAACACCAAGGAAGAGAAGTCACCTTATCCTAAAGAGTCTAAACCATTCCAGAAGGATCACAAGTCCTATCCAAGAGAAGAGACCAAACCAAGCAGTGCTCTTGACAAGGGCAAAGGCAAGGTTGAAGCTTCTAGTTCCAGAGCTCGTGATGTCAAGTGTTTCAAGTGCCAAGGAAGAGGTCATTATGCCTCTGAATGTACCAACAAAAGAGTCATGATCTTGCTGGAAGATGGAGAGTATGCCTCAGAAGATGACAACACCGAGTCTGACCAAGAAGACACTGAAGAAGAACATGAAGAAGGAAGCTTTTAGTAGCAAGAAGGCTCCTAGGCTTGCAAAACAAGGCTGAGGAGCTAGAGCAACGTGAGAACCTCTTCTACACCCGGTGCTTGGTCCAAGGAAAGGTGTGCAGCCTCATTGTTGATGGAGGTAGTTGTGTGAATGCTGCGAGTGAAACCATGGTCAAGAAGTTGGGATTGAAGGTTCAGAAACATCCCAAACCTTACCGGTTACAATGGCTGAATGAAGAAGGCACCATGAAGGTTTCAAGTCAAGTCCTTATTCCCTTAGCCATTGGGAGATATGAAGATGAAGTCTTGTGTGATGTGTTGCCTATGGAAGCTGGTCACATACTTCTTGGAAGACCTTGGCAATCTGATCGCCGAGTTATCCATGATGGCTACACCAACAAGCACTCCTTTGAGTTCAAGGGACGCAAGACCACCCTGGTTCCCTTGACACCCAAGGAAGTACAACAAGATCAGATTCAACTCCAAAAGAGAAAGGAGATTGATCTAAAACCGGCTGGAACTAAGCAGCCAAACTTCTATGCTAACATGGGTGATATCAAAAGAACTCTCCACTCTAAACAATCTGCTATCTTACTTGTGTTTAAGGAAGCTCTTTTGAACTTAACAGATTATACACCGGTGTATCCGAGTGAAATGGTTTCTCTTTTGCAGGAGTTTCAAGATGTATTTCCAGAGACAATCCCATTGGTTTACCACCTTTGAGAGGGATTGTTCACCAGATATGATGTGATCATGGACCGGATCACTAAGGAGAACAAGGAGAGTCTAGATGAGCCACATGAAGCCACATTGCACCAACAACTTGGTGTTGATGCTCTAGCCATTCCTGAAGGTCCCATGACTCGTTCCAGAGTCAAGAAGCTTAAGGAGAATGTTGTTGGATTACTCACTTCACATCCACAACAAGAAGGTCTTGGACAAGGTTTGATCCGAGATGTCTTGATCATCATTCAAGCCCTCTCTACACCAAACTGAGTTAGTGTCTAGGCAAGACATGGGGTGCGTGCTCTTTTCCTTGCTTTTGGTTTTGTCCCACGAGGTTTTCCAGGAGGAAGGTTTTTAACGAGGCCACAACTTGTCTACACATCACCTAAGTGCTATTCTCGGTCCAAGGCTCAATGAAGTTACATTTTTATTTCATCTTAAACTTATGTTAAACTTAGACTATAGTTTTCTTTCTTTCCTTTTTTGATTCATTGTCGAAACCCTAGAGAGTATGTTCTCTGGTTTCTTATTTAAAGGGTTCTCTACACCCTCTTGTAATCATCCAACTTTTCAATAACAAGTATCATTCATCTTTGACGGCTCTCTCTCTCTAAAGAAAGTGTGCCGAGTTCTGGTGTGTCATATCCAGAGACTTAAGGGTGTTTAGTTTGGTGTGTCATATCCAAATCATTCATCTAGGAGTATCAAGAGATCATTCATCCCTCTTGTGTCACCATTCAATCCACACGCCTTGAAGAACTTGAGTCTCTGATTCGTTCTTGCAAGGATCTATCCATTCCCATCAACCAAAGAGCATCCTAGGGACGCATCAAGTGGTATCAGAGCAACTTTGGTTGGGAAGTACTCGCTATCCTCTCTTGTTTCTTTTGTTTTTTTTCATTCATATCTCATCTATAACATCTTGAATAAGCATTAGAATTCCTTGTTTAGGGCTGCTCGTGACTGCATAAGAGTTTAGACAAAGATTTTAAACTTTCCTTATTTGGTTGCATGCGAAAACCCTAGAGAGAGAAGAACCCTAGCCGCATACCCTCACTTGTCTATCACATTTGTGCTTAGTTTAGCTTGTCTATCACCTTGGAAACACCGAGCATATTGGAGGCTATTAGGGTGCTAGAAAACCTTAGGAGTGATTAGGAAAAAGCTTAGAAGTGTTTTCTTTTTGCCTTGAAATCTTTTTCTTTTTGCTTGAATCGATTTTCCTTTTCCTAGCCGATTTCCTTTTCACTTTTGTCTTCGCATTGTAAGCTGTTTGCTTTTTCCTTTTTGCTTGTTTTTGATGTGATCCTGGAAAGCACCAAAGAATGGAAGCAT
>CAJHQQ010005331.1:0-18105 GCA_905132885.1 Moricandia moricandioides
GTTGGAAATCATAAAGCTCATGCTGTGTGAAGATAAACTCGCCATTCATGGCAGGAGAAAGCTTGAAATGATGATGAGAAAGGTCTGATCTTTAACTTATGAACTTGAATCAGAAACAAAGATTAGAAGAGACTAAGATAGATTAGAGAGACTAAGAAAGATTAGAGATTAAGAAAGGGGTAGATTAGAGGGAATCTGACTCAAGAACACTCTGTTTATTATGAAGTGGAGAGGGGAAATCCCCCTTACTCCCTTAAGCTTACAAACTCGCCTAACATGCCTTTATATAGGCTTACAAGCTTTTTCAATCAGAAACCTAAATCTAATGGCTGATAAATCACTTGAGAATGAATGGCTAGGATGGCTAGCAAGTTTGAATCTGGTCAAGGCAAGGAATGCTTGTGATTGGTTGCCCATAGGCTCCCATGAATCAGGCTGGTTCTTTGGCTAGATACATAGTCTCCTTTTGCTCTTCCTTTCCAGCAAGTGACAACCAGAACCAGCCTGTCACTCCTCTCTTCTTTCTTGCTGGCGCATGGCATCTTTCCTTGATGCCAATTTGATTCCTCTTGATCAGAACAAGCATCACTTGCGCCCTAAGTTTGCACGGCTTCATTTCAGGTTCATCCCGGGAAAGCATTTCGCCCTATCTTTGCACGGTCGACGGTGCGGACCTCCTGTCCGTACCACTCGCCCTATTTTTGCACAAACTCTCCAATCATCTTTAAAGGTCAAATGGGAACTTCTTTGGGTCGCCCTATTTTTGCACGGTCCGTACAAGTCCGTACGGTTTGCCCTATTTTTGGACGGTCGATCATCTCCTCCCAAATGTCTCTAAATGGTGTCTAAGTCCCTCCTGGACTTGACCCTAGCTTTGCACATCTTTAAACTCTCCTAAAGCCTTCTTATACAATCTCCGGAGGTCTTGCCCTAACTTTGCACGGGACCCAAACTTCACCCAAACTCATCCTTTGGCTTCATTTCATTTCTTCAAGTTAACACAAACTTCACCCAAACTCATCCTTTGGCTCCATTTCATTTCTTCAAGTTAACAGAGGGGGAGTCTTAATATGCATTGTCCATGGTCTGTCAAGCCTTTGCAAGGACTTAAACAAAGGATCATTCAACTGGGTCTAGGTAGTGGCGTGTCTATGCAAAGAGACTGTTCAGAGCAGTCTTGGTTGTGTGTGTATGAAAGCTCAGTTCAATGCGGCCTCTATTGTGAGGTGATTGAAACTGAAGCTGAAAGATCCACATAACCTCCCATCAAGTTGGTGTTGCCATGAAGAGGTTGCAACTGGCTGAGTATGAGGGATTCAAGTGACAAACAAGTCACTCCTCATCCAAACAAAAAGGGAAGTAACTTGAACTCAAGTTAATTCAAGTCATTCATCATTTTGTTTTAAAGCTTTGAAATGATACTTAAAAATACTTGATTAAATTGTTTTTGATTGCTGTGGTTAAATGGAATGAGTATTTGTGCATTTTCCTTAGTTAAAACCATCATTGATATCTTGCATCATTTAGAAGAATGTCTAAGTTGCTTGTGTCACTGGTTTTGTTGAAACTATTGTGCTTTGCCTTGAGTTTATTTCTGGTTAAACTCAATAAAATGTTGACATAACTGATGCACCTTTGGGATAAGGTATCAGGTACCACTGCTTGAGCCTCACTGAAGGTGATAATGGTCATTTCCTAGTTTCTCTAAGGTGGCTGTGAAGTCAGTTGAGAGGGGGAGACCCAAACCGGGTCTATGAAGAGGTCAAGTTGAGTTCTATGAGTGTGCAAGCTGTGAAGTGTTGCTGCATCTGTTTGGGCCACGATCCAGATCCCTTTGTGTCCAACCACACCGGTTGTAAGGCACAAAGGCTCAATGGCCAATCCCTAGGCCTTGAAGGATCTTACTATTTTCCTTATCAAAGTTTTATCCCTAAAGAGGGTTTTCTTTGGTAAGGTTTTTAATGAGGAGAGACTTCAGGGTTCCAAGCTTGACTTAGGATATCTAGAGTCAAGCTTGAGGGGGAGTGTTAACCTGAAGTGAGAAAACAACTCACTAAAGGTTTATGTGCAAAGCTTGGGAAAAACCCATTTAGAGACTGATCAAGATCTAAGGAGGGTCCAAAAGCTTATACAGAGCTAGAACAAGGTTCAAGAGAGGTTTATAATGAAGGAAGAAGACTTGGGAGAAGTTTAGAGGCAAATGGCCGATGTGCAAAAATAGGGCGTCCGTACCATACGGGCGTACGGACCGTACGGACGAGGTCGACCAAGAAACTTCACACTCAACCATTTGGACACTTTTTGGGTTTGTGCAAAGTTAGGGTGAAAAGTGTACGGACCAAACCCTAATCCGTACACTCCCATGGCAGAACCTTGCATCCCAAGGTATGAAGAACCATTGTTGGCCTCAAGGGAAGAAGAAAGGATCAAATGGCATCTTTGAAGGATCTGGCGTGATGCTTCTTATGCTGACCGTTTATGGATAAGGTTTAAGGCTATCCAGACTGGAAAGGAAAAGCAGGTTGGACTATGAACCTGGACTGGTCTTTGGAATGGTTCATATGCATTGGTGGTAGATTCCTGGCCGAGTTTATCTTTAGGCACTCCTGCTGGTTCCAGGCTGTCCAAACGTGTAGAGCTTATGGTCCACATGATTCAAACCGAGGCTCCTCCTTCCCTTGACTCCACATGCTTACTTTGATTATTAGGAAACCCTTGTGTAGCTCATTTTATCTATTTAAGCATCTTGTATGTCGAGTATGAATAATAAGTTGAGAGTTTCTACTCTTCATAATCTCTTAGTCTCTTATACTCAAGTCTCTGGTTCCTTAGTCTCCTAATCTCTCATATAGTCTCTCTATTCTCTTAAGTCTCTCACGAATCTCCACCATTTTCATCAGTCTCCTTCTCCATTCTCATCAAGTCTCATCTGCATCATCTTCATTTCTATTCGACATCACTCAAGCACTTGAACTCTGAAAACTTTCAGTTATCCCACTTATAACCGAAGTGATTCCAGTTTGCCCTGTTTGGAGAGTTGGCAATTTCTTCTTGATACTAATAAAACCAGAATGAATCACGATGTAAGAAGCTTGATTTGGACTCATAAATAAGCATAGAATTATCCTGAAGTTGAATCAATATCATTCGAGTTATGATGAAGAAGTTATCCCACTTTTAACCGAAGTGATTCCAGTTTACCATGTTTGAAGAGTTGGCAATTTCTTCTTGATACTAATAAAACCAGAATGAATCATGATGTTAGAAGCTTTATTTGGACTCATAAATCAGTTTAGAATCACCCTGAATTTGAATCAAGATCATAGGAGTTATGATGAAGAAGTTATCCCACTTTTAACCGAAGTGATTCCAGTTTGCCCTGTTTGGAGATTTGGCAATTTCTTCTTGATTCTAATCAAAGCAGAATGAATCAAGATGTAAGAAACTTTATTTGGACTCATAAATCAGTGGATAATCGCCCTGAAGTTGAATCAATATCATTGGAGTTATGATGAAGAAGCTATCCCACTTTTAACCGAAGTGACTCCAGTTTACCCTGTTTGGAGATTTGGCAATTTCTTCTTGATTCTAATCAAACCAGAATGAATAAAGATGAAAGAAGCATTATTTGGACTCATAAATCAGTGGATAATCACCCTAAAGTTGAACCAATATCATAGGAGTTATGAAGAAGAAGTTATCCCACTTTTAACCGAAGTGACTCCAGTTTACCCTGTTTGGAGATTTGGCAATTTCTTCTTGATTCTAATCAAACCAGAATGAATCAAGATGTAAGAATCTTGATTTGGACTCATTAATCAGAGTATAATCACCCTGTAGTTGAATCAAGATCATAGGAGTTATGATGAAGAAGTTATCCCACTTTTAACCGAAGTGATTCCAGTTTACCCTGTTTGGAGAATTGGCAATTTCTTCTAGATACAAACAAAACCAGAATGAATCACGATGTAAGAATCTTGATTTGGACTCATAAATCAGATTAGAATCACCCTGAAGTTGAATCAAGATCATAGGAGTTATGATGAAGAAGTTAACCCACTTTTATCCGAAGTGACTCCAGTTTACCCTATTTGGAGATTTGGCAGTTTCTTCTTGATTCTAATCAAACCAGAATTAATCAAGATGAAAGAAGCTTTATTTGGAGTCATAAATCAGTGTAAAATCACCCTGAAGTTGAATCAATATCATTGGAGTTATGATGAAGAAGTTATCCCACTTTTAACCGAAGTGACTCCTGTTTAACCTGTTTGGAGATTTGGCAATTTCTTCTTTATTCTAATCAAACCAGAATGAATCAAGATGTAAGAAGATTTATTTGTACTCATAAATCAGTGGATAATCACCCTGAAGTTGAATCAATATCATAGGAGTTATGATGAAGAAGTTATCCCACTTTTAACCGAAGTGACTCCAGTTTACCCTGTTTGGAGATTTGACAATTTCTTCTTGATTCTAATCAAACCAGAATGAATAGAGATGAAAGAAGCATTATTTGGACTCATAAATCAGTGGATAATCACCCTGAATTTGAATCAATATCATAGGAGTTATGAAGAAGAAGTTATCCCATTTTTAACCGAAGTGACTCCAGTTTACCCTGTTTGGAGATTTGGCAATTTCTTCTTTATTCTAATCAAACCAATATGAATCAAGATGTAAGAAGCTTTATTTGGATTCATAAATCAGTGGATAATCACCCTGAAGTTGAATCAATATCATAGGAGTTATGATGAAGATGTTATTCCACTTTTAACCGAAGTGATTCCAGTTTACCTTGTTTGGTGATTTGGCAATTTCTTCTTGATACTAATAAAACCAGAATTAATCCCGATCTAAGAATCTTGATTTGGACTAATAAATCAGTTTAGAATCACCCTGAAGTTGAATAAAGATCATAGGAGTTATGATGAAGAAGTTATCCCACTTTTAACCGAAGTAATTCCAGTTTGCCATGTTTGAAGAGTTGGCAATTTCTTCTTGATACTAATAAAACCAGAATGAATCACGATGTAAGAATCTTGATTTGGACTCATAAATCAGTTTAGAATCACCCTGAAGTTGAATAAAGATCATAGGAGTTATGATGAAGAAGTTATCCCACTTTTAACCGAAGTGACTCCAGTTTACCCTGTTTGGAGATTTGGTAATTTCTTCTCCATTCTAATAAAAACCAGAATGAATCAAGATGTAAGAAGCTTTATTTGTACTCATAAATCAGTGGATAATCACCCTGAAGTTGAATCAATATCATAGGAGTTATGATGAAGAAGTTATCCCACTTTTAACTGAAGTGACTCCAGTTTACCCTGTTTGGAGATTTGGTAATTTCTTCTTGATTCTAATCAAACCAGAATGAATGAACATGTAAGAAGCTTTATTTGTACTCATAAATCAGTTGATAATCACCCTGAAGTTGAATCAATATCATTGGAGTTATGATGAAGAAGTTATCCCACTTTTAACAGTAGTGATTCCAGTTTGCCATGTTTGGAGAGTTGGCGATTTCTTCTTGATACTAGTAAAACCAGAATGAATCACGATGTAAGAAGCTTGATTTGGACTCATAAATCAGCATAGAATTATCCTTAAGTTGAATAAATATCATTGGAGTTATGATGAAGAAGTTATCCCACTTTTAACCGAAGTGATTCCAGTTTGCCCTGTTTGGAGAGTTGGCAATTTCTTCTTGATACTAATAACCATAATGAATCACAAAGTAAGAAGATTGATTTAGACTCATAAATTAGTGGATAATCACCCTGAAGTTGAATCAATATCATAGGAGTTATGATGAAGAAGTTATCCCACTTTTAACCGAAGTGACTTCAGTTTACCCTGTTTGGAGATTTGACAATTTCTTCTTGATTCTAATCAAACCAGAATGAATAAAGATGAAAGAAACATTATTTGGACTCATAAATCAGTGGATAATCACCCTGAATTTGAATCAATATCATAGGAGTTATGAAGAAGAAGTTATCTCATTTTTAACCGAAGTGACTCCAGTTTACCCTGTTTGGAGATTTGGCAATTTCTTCTTTATTCTAATCAAACCAAAATGAATCAAGATGTAAGAAGCTTTATTTGGATTCATAAATCAGTTGATAATCACCCTGAAGTTGAATCAATATCATAGGAGTTATGATGAAGATGTTATTCCACTTTTAACCGAAGTGATTCCAGTTTACCTTGTTTGGAGATTTGGCAATTTCTTCTTGATACTAATAAAACCAGAATTAATCACGATCTAAGAATCTTGATTTGGACTAATAAATCAGTTTAGAATCACCCTGAAGTTGAATAAAGATCATAGGAGTTATGATGAAGAAGTTATCCCACTTTTAACCGAAGTAATTCCAGTTTGCCATGTTTGAAGAGTTGGCAATTTCTTCTTGATACTAATAAAACCAGAATGAATCACGATGTAAGAATCTTGATTTGGACTCATAAATCAGTTTAGAATCACCCTGAAGTTGAATAAAGATCATAGGAGTTATGATGAAGAAGTTATCCCACTTTTAACCTAAGTGACTCCAGTTTACCCTGTTTGGAGATTTGGTAATTTCTTCTCGATTCTAATAAAAACCAGAATGAATCAAGATGTAAGAAGCTTTATTTTTACTCATAAATCAGTGGATAATCACCCTGAAGTTGAATCAATATCATAGGAGTTATGATGAAGAAGTTATCCCACTTTTAACTGAAGTGACTCCAGTTTACCCTGTTTGGAGATTTGGCAATTTCTTCTTGATTCTAATCAAACCAGAATGAATGAAGATGTAAGAAGCTTTATTTGTACTCATAAATCATTTGATAATCACCCTCAAGTTGAATCAATATCATTGGAGTTATGATGAAGAAGTTATCCCACTTTTAACCGAAGTGATTCCAGTTTGCCATGTTTGGAGAGTTGGCGATTTCTTCTTGATACTAGTAAAACCAGAATGAATCACGATGTAAGAAGCTTGATTTGGACTCATAAATCAGTATAGAATTATCCTGAAGTTGAATAAATATCATTGGAGTTATGATGAAGAAGTTATCCCACTTTTAACCGAAGTGATTCCAGTTTGCCCTGTTTGGAGAGTTGGCAATTTCTTCTTGATACTAATAACCATAATGAATCACGAAGTAAGAATATTGATTTAGACTCATAAATCAGTTTAGAATCACCCTGAAGTTGAATCAAGATCATAGGAGTTATGATGAAGAAGTTATCCCACTTTTAACCGAAGTGACTCAAGTTTACCTTGTTTGGAGATTTGGCAATTTCTTCTTGATTCTAATCAAACCAGAATGAATCAAGATGTAAGAAGATTTATTTGGACTCATAAATCAGTGGATAATCACCCTGAAGTTGAATCAATATCATAGGAGTTATGATGAAGATGTTATTCCACTTTTAACCGAAGTGATTCCAGTTTACCTTGTTTGGAGATTTGGCAATTTCTTCTTGATTCTAATCAAACCAGAATGAATCAAGATGTAAGAATCTTGATTTAGACTCATAAATCAGTGTAGAATCATCCTGAAGTTGAATCAATATCATTGGACTTATGATGAAGAAGTTATCCCACTTTTAACATAAGTGATCCCAGTTTACCCTTTTTGGAGATTTGGTAATTTATTCTTGATACTAATAAAACCAGAATGAATCACGATATTGGAAGGTTGATTTGGACTCATTAATCAGTTTAGAATCACCCTGAAGTTGAGTAAAGATCATAGGAGTTATGATGAAGAACTTAACCCACTTTTATCCGAAGTTACTGCAGTTTACCCTGTTTGGAGATTTGGCAGTTTCTTCTTGATTCTAATCAAACCAGCATTAATCAAGATGAAAGAAGTTTTATTTGAACTCATAAATCAGTGGATAATCACCCTGAAGTTGAATCAATATCATTGGAGTTATGACGAAGAAGTTATCCCACTTTTAACCGAAGTGATTCCAGCTTTCCCTGTTTGGAGAGTTGGCAATTTCTTCTTGATACTAATAAAACCAGAATGAATCACGATGTAAGAAGCTTGATTTGGACTCATAAATCAGTATAGAATTATCCTGAAGTTGAATCAATATCATTGGAGTTATGATAAAGAAGTTATCCCACTTTTAACCGAAGTGATTCCAGTTTGCCCTATTTGGAGATTTGGTAATTTCTTCTTGATACTAATAAAACCAGAATGAATCACGATGTAAGAAGCTTGATTTGGACTCATAAATAAATGTAGAAACACCCTGAAGTTGAAGTAAGATCATAGGAGTTATGATGAAGAAGTTACCTCACTTTTAACCGAAGTGACTCCAATTTACCCTGTTTGGAGATTTGGCAATTTCTTCTTGATTCTAATCAAACCAGAATGAATCAATATGTAAGAAGATTTATTTGTACTCATAAATCAGTGGATAATCACCCTGAAGTTGAATCAATATCATAGGAGTTATGATGAAGAAGTTATCCCACTTTTAACCGAAGTGACTCCAGTTTACCCTGTTTGGAGATTTGGCAATTTCTTCTTGATTCTAATCAAACCAGAATTAATCAAGATGTAAGAAGCTTTATTTATACTCATAATATTGACACAAAGACATAAAGAGGATGAAATAAAGAGAGAATTATTCAAATGTGCATAAGCTTGGAAGATAAGGCATTCCGTACATACTTGCATCTCAAGCTACCAAGGCTCAATCTAACTTACCTTGGAAGACAAGGGAAGTTCAAACTCGCCTAGATCAACCTCAGAGAGTCAAGGAGCCGTTGGGAGCTTGTCTGAGGCAAGAACAATATTTAAATGGAAAGATCACATGTTCCATTTAGGGTGTGGACCGTTTGGGAGCTGTCCCTTTCCCTCGGCCAGACCACAGAGGTCACTGTCCTCAGCCAGTCCCCCTTTGTTTATTTTTCCTTGTTGTCTTGTTGCACCAAGCTTATTCTATTTATATCGTATGCCTCAGACCAGAATTAATTAAGGAAATCAGATCCTTCTTTACTCTCTCTCTCTTGTCGAGTATCTCTCTCTCTTTCTCTCCCGGATCTCTCTCTTGTTCTTCACTCTGTTCTTCATTCACTAACATGGTATCAGAGCCATAAAGCTCCTAAAACACCATTTCCTTCCGCAAATCTACCTTTCCAAGCTTACTCTTTCCTTTGTTCGGTTTACTTTCTGTAGTTCTTCTCGCATTTTCTTTTATCCAGTGGGTAATAGGACTTGTTCTTGACGAGTTTTGTTGAAACCCTTGGAAGTGCTCTCTCTTTTCTGTCTTTCTCACTTCAGCTCCAGAGAGTATACCTTGATTCTCCTTGGTTTCTCTCTTGTCCAGTCTTCAAAATTCAAATTTCTCCTTTGGCGCTCTCTTTTATCCGCTGGACAATAGCAAGTGAAGAATGGAGCAGCATAGGCCTTTGCTCATTCCGGTTACTCTGAAAGGTGTTAACTACCTTATATGGTCAAGATTGGCTAAAACAGCCCTTGGAGGAAGAGGTCTATGAGAGCATATCACTTCAAATGAAGCACCAAGACGAATCACCTAAGGAGAAGATGGCAAGGAGGTTGTAGTGATAGATGAGGGCAAATGGGGTCAGGAGGATCTCATGGTGCTGTCTTGCAAAGCTCCCTGGATACACCTATTATGGAGGCATATTCTCACTGTGAGACTGCAAAGCAACTGTGGGATACCTTACAAAAAGTCTATGGTAACACTTCAAACCTTACCAGAATCTTTGAAGTAAAGAGAGCTATCAACAACTTGCAGCAAGAAGAGATGGACTTCACCAAGCACCTTGGGAAGTACAGTCAGTTGTGGTCTGAACTTGAGATGTTAAGGCCAAATACTACTGACCCTAGCATTCTTGAAGAGAGGCGTGAGCAAGACAAAGTCTTTGGACTACTCCTTTGATGTGTCCCTAGGATGCTCTTTGGTTGATGGGAATGGATAGATCCTTGCAAGAACGAATCAGGGACTCAAGTTCTTCAAGGTTTGTGGATTGAATGGTGACACAAGAGGGATGGATTATCTCTTGATACTCCTAGATGAATTACTCGGATATGACACACCAAATTAGACACCCTTAGGTCTCTGGATACTACACACCAGACTCGACACACTTTCTAGAGAGAGAGCCGTCAAGGAGAAAAGATACTTGTTTATTAAAAAGCTGGATGAGTACAATAGGGTTTAGAGACCCATTTAAATAAGGAGAAACCAGAGAACATGCTCTCTAGGGTTTCGACATTAAGCAAAAAGGAAACTATAGTTTAAATTTAACATAAGCTTTAAAATGAAATAAAATGTAAACTTCTTTTAGTCTTGGACCGAGATAGGGCCTAAGTGATGTGAAGACAAGTTGTGGCCTCGTTAAAAACCTTCCTCCGGAAAACCTCATGGGACAAAACCAAAAGCAAGGAAAAGAGCACGCACCCCATGTCTTGCCTAGACACTAACTCAGCTTGATGTAGAGATGGATTGAATGGTGATCAAGACATCTCGGATCAGACCTTGTCCAAGACTTTCTTGTTGTGGATGTGAAGTGAGTAATCCAACAACATTCTCTTTGAGCTTCTTGACTCTGGAACGAGTCATGGGACCTTCAGGAATGGCTAGAGCATCATCACCAGGCTGCTGGTGCAATGTGGCTTCATGTGGCTCATCTAAACTCTCCTTGTTCTCCTTAGTGATCCGGTCCATGATCACATCATCCCCTCCCTCTTGAAAAGGATTTGTCCTCAAATCAGGTTCATCTACAGCAAAAGGAGCCAAGTCAGTGACATTGAAGCTATTTGATACATCATACTTACCTTGGAGATCAAGTTTGTAGGCATTGTCATTGATCTTGTGGATGATCTCGAAGGGTCCATCAACCCTTGGCATCAGCTTGGACTTCCTCTCGTTGGGGAACCTATCCTTTCTCAGGTGCAACCAAACTTGGTCACCAACTTCAAAGGTTCTCACACGTCTCCCCTTGTTAGCTTGCTTCTCATAAAGCTTGGTATTCTGCTCAATGTTTTGTCTAGCCTTCTCATGGATCCGTTGGACCATCTCTGCTTTCTTCTTGCCATCTAGACTGATCCTTTCACACTCAGGTAAAGGCATTAGATCCAAAGGAGAGGTGAGATTGAACCCATAAACAATCTCAAAAGGTGAATACTTAGAAGCAGAATGCATAGCATGATTGTATGCAAATTCACAGTGGGGTAAGTATTCTTCCCATGTCCTTAAGTTCTTTCTAATGAATGCACGCAGGAGTGTTCCTAAGGTTCTATTAACTACTTCAGTTTGTCGATCAGTTTGTGGATGACATGTAGTAGAAAACAACAGTTTAGTGCCTAGCTTAGACCAAAGTGTCTTCCAGAAGTAACTAAGAAACTTAGTGTCCCTATCAGAAACTATAGTCCTAGGCATGCCATGCAAACGAACAACCTCTTTAAAGAACAAGTTAGCAACGTGCAATGCATCATCAGTCTTATGACATGCTATGAAATGTGCCATCTTAGAGAACCTATCAACAACCACAAAGATTGAATCCTTTCCTGTTCTAGTCCTAGGTAAACCAACAATAAAGTCCATGGAAATGTCATTCCAGGGATGGTGTGGAATGGGTAAAGGAGTATACAAACCCTGGGATTGGACTTGGGACTTGGCATGCTTGCAAGTAGCACACCTCCCACAGATTCTTTCTACATCTCTCTTCATGTGTGGCCAATAGAAGTGATCCTGCAAAACTTTTAAGGTCTTGGCAATCCCAAAGTGTCCCATTATGTTGGAAATCAAAGCTCATGCTGTGTGAGAG
Organism: Moricandia moricandioides; assembly: GCA_905132885.1. Taxonomy (NCBI): domain Eukaryota; kingdom Viridiplantae; phylum Streptophyta; class Magnoliopsida; order Brassicales; family Brassicaceae; genus Moricandia; species Moricandia moricandioides. The sequence continues at coordinate 11,808 of CAJHQQ010005331.1, forward strand.
AAACTCGCCATTAATGGCAGGAGAAAGCTTGAAATGATGATGAGAAAGGTCTGATCTTTAACTTATGAACTTGAATCAGAAACAGAGATTAAGAGAGACTAAGATAGATTAGAAAGACTAAGAGAGATTAGAGAGACTAAGAAAGAGGTAGACTAGAGAGAATCTGATTCAGAACACTAAGTTTATTATGAAGTGGAGAGGGGAAATCCCCCCTTTCTCCCTTAAGCTTACAAATTCGCCTAACATGCCTTTATATAGGCTTACAAGCTTTTTCAATCAGAAACCTAAATCTAATGGCTGATAAATCACTTGAGAATGAATGGCTAGGATGGCTAGCAAGTTTGAATCTGGTCAAGGCAAGGAATGCTTGTGATTGGTTGCCCATAGGCTCCCATGAATCAGGCTGGTTCTTTGGCTAGATTCATAGTCTCCTTTACTCTTCCTTTCCAGCAAGTAACCAGCCTGTCATCTTATCTCTTCTTCCTTGCTGGCGCATGGAATCTTCCCTTGATGCCAATTTGATTCCTCTTGATCAGAACAAGCATCACTTGCGCCCTAAGTTTGCACGGCTTCATTTTAGTTCATCCCGGGAAAGCATTTCGCCCTAGCTTTGCACGGTCGATGGTACGGACCTCCTGTCCGTACCACTTGCCCTATTTTTGCACAAACTCCCCAACCATCTTTAAAGGCCAAATGGAAACTTCTTTGGGTCGCCCTATTTTTGCATGGTCCGTACAAGTCCGTACGGTTCGCCTTATTTTTGCACGGTCGACCATCTCCTCCCAAATGTCTCTAAATGGTGTCTAAGTCCCTCCTGGACTTGACCCTAGCTTTGCACATCTTTAAACACTCCTAAAGCCTTCTTAGACAGTCTCCGGAGGTCTTGCCCTAACTTTGCACGGGACCCAAACTTCACCCAAACTCATCCTTTGGCTCCATTTCATTTCTTCAAGTTAACACTCCCCCTCAAGCTTGACTCTAGTGATCCTAAGTCAAGCTTGGAATAAAACCCTTTTGGGATAAAACCTTGATGAGGGAAAAAGAGTAGGTTCCTCAAGGCCTAGGGATTGGCCAGTGGGTCTTTGTGTTCTCATCGGTGTGATGGACACACAAAGACCCTGGATCATGGCCCTCATGTGTTGCAATAGATGAGCATCACCATAGAGATGGGTTTTATGCATCTTAAGGCCACTTTGGTCGTGTATGGATCCGTATGGTCCGAGTACATCCGTCCATACCAAATCCATACACGCCTACACCTTAAGACTGCACACTCTACCATCTCTTCTCCATTCCTACACCTTCTCATATCTCTTTTTTGGACTGGTTTGTGTCTTCCCTTCACTCTTGGCTTCTTGCCTTCTCATTCTGGTCAGATCACGCGTCCAACTTCTTCTTGTCTTCTTGAGCATCCAAGTAAGGTACCTGATACATCATTCCACAAGTGTATCAGTTCTCAAGAGATAAACCTATCATGAATATATATAAAGTGTTAAGATCAGGTTTACTCCCTTGTTTAGATGTTGAGGACTGGCTTCCTTGAACCACCACTTGAATCCTCACACACTGAGCCTTACAGCTCCTTCTCTTATCATGCAGGCTCATCCACACTCCCCCTCAAGCTTGAGACCGAGTATAGAGAAGGTCCAACCTTGAATGGTGAGCGCATGATGGCTCTTTGATAAGTCATGTGGAGAGTACCACCATCTTCTCCAGACTTGATACTTGAGCCTCCACTACATTACCATTGCATAGAGGAGATACCTCAGTCCACTCTACAAGCACTCCTCACTTAGCTTGTTGAGTGACCTTCTTCCTCCTTCACTGCGGCATGATCTCTTTCTAGATCTTCATGCAATGGCCTTGAGTACCACAGGTCATTGAGCTCCAAGGATCATCAGGTGGCTCACTTTGCTCCCCTCCTCAAGTTTGGAATGAGCAACACACCAAACTTGAAGTGAGCCTCAATGAGCCTTAAGATCAGGAGCATTCCATTTAAATGGACTATGCATTCAACCACTGATCAACCTTCCCCTTTTAACTCCAATGCCTTTGATCATCAGTCTCTTCCAGACTTAGATGATGATCACTTGCCTTGTGTATTTGAATACACACCAGCAACCTTTCCCTATGGGATCAGCCTTCCTCTTTCACTTGGATGTATGGTGAACCAAGAGCACACCTAGTGAACCTGAAACAACACTCAAACTCCAGCAAAGATAAGACACAATGCATTGGCTTGTGCCAATGTCTCACTCACATTGCACTTAGACAGGTTCTTATTATCATTAAGATCCATCTAATGCAAGCTTTCCACTCTCTAAATGCTATGGATGAACACATCAGGAACTATCCCAAGCAAATAGGCAATCCTTTCCTGCCTTAAACAACCATTAGACTTAAGTCTAGATGTCTCAACCTTAAGGCAGTAACCATGACAATAGAATGCAACAGCCTTAACCTATTCTATTCATGAATGCAATCTGGATTAGATACAACTATCTATCATCCTAGCAAAACATTCATTTAGAACAGAGACTAAACATCATTACCATTTCCAAATACCAGACCCAAATGCTCTACTTCAACAAGTTTTTATTCATGTATGCAAGCAGATTCAGAACATACTATCTAATATCATGTCAAGCATCATTTAGAACAATGGAGAATAGGAAGACTTTGCCCATTGTTGAAGGCAATGGAGAATGGTTACTAAAGAAGAGAGGCGCCACTGATGTGAAGGTCTCACTTAAGCTCACTTTCAAGCTTGGCTCTCAAGTCTCAATCCAAGCTTGAGGAGGGGATTAAGTGAGCTATAAGGCGGTTCATGAGGTCCATTGCATGCACACTAAGAAGCCATCCGGGTCTAGGCAGTGGCGTGTCTAGGCAAGAGATTGTTCAGAGCAGTCTTGGCTTGTGAGAAGATGAAGGTTACTCTATCAATGCGGCTTCTAGAGTGAGGTGGTTGAAGAGTTAGCTGAGGGTTCCACAAGCATTCCAAGAAGGTGGTGAGATCAGAAGAGATGCAGCAATGGAGTGATGAAGATTAAGGATCAAGAAGCTATTCCGTTCAAACTAGACTTGTTCCACATGGTCTAGTTTGAGGGGGAGTGTTGAGAAGCTTCTTGTGATCCTAGAGCTTGGTGTTATTCAAGAGGAGAAGCAACCAGGGTTTGAGAAGATATGTACTGAAGGAAGAAGCAATGATCCAAGGCGGCTTCAAGTGTTGAGGTGATTGGAGTATTGCAATGAGTTCCCACATGGTTCAAGAAGCCGGTTGTTATCCTAGAAGAAGAAGCAACCAAGTCTCACAATAGACTTAATGTGAAGTGTGATCTGGTTGTCCAAGCACTTAATCTAACAAGACGGTTAGATGAAAGGGGGAGAGACCAAGATCACCATGGAGGAAGCACACATAGAGTTAGTGTGGTGCTAGTGAAGTGATGCACGGTTAAGGCATCACATGAGGGCCATGATCCAGGGTCTTTGTGTGTCCATCACACTGATGAGAACACAAAGACCCACTGGCCAATCCCTAGGCCTTGTAAGGCTCTACTCTTTTCCTTATGAGGGTTTTATCCCTAAGGAGGGTTTTCTCTCATAAGGTTTTAAATGAGGGAGTTCTTCAAGGTTCCAAGCTTGACTTAGGATCACTAGATTCAAGCTTGAGGGGGAGTGTTAACTTGAAGAAGAGGAATGGTAGTGAGAGAGAGAGATGGTCAAGTGCAAGATTAAGGTTAGAGCTCCGGGAAAGCAATGGTGTGCTTTAGGAGTGTCTAAGATGATCAAGGAGTGATCTAAGGCTTGTGAAAGGTTAGGGTCAAGTCAAGGAATGACTTAGACACCATTTGGGAAGAGATGAAGTAGTGTGCAAGTTTAGGGTTAGGGCTTGTATGGATTTGGTGCGGACGGATGTACTCGGACTGTACGGATCCATACAAGACCAAAGGACCTTAAGTTGCATAAACTTCACTCTAGAGATGAACCATTTGAGCTAAAGGAAATATAGGGTTTGGTGTTACTATTGAGATTACTTGGGTCACAAGGAACTAAAGGTTACTTGTGACACAAGGTGATAAACCAAACCAAAAAAGTGATATTCAAAATGTGGTGAGCTTGTGGTGTGGTATTATGGACGTTGGGAGTGTGTGTAAAGGCAAGGAATATGCCTCAGCATCTTAAGAGATAAGAAACCAGGCTGGAAAGGTAAAGGTGATAAAGGTGCTTTACCTTTCCATGCCTTATCATCCCAAAAGTTCCCAAAAGCTCATCTTGGCCGTTTAATTCAAATGGGAAGCATCTCAGCCATCCATGCTCTCCTCTCCACGCCAACTTGCATCAGATATGACCAAGACCAGTCAACTCTCCATCTAGACCATCCATTCTATCAAGTGTTTCTATCCATAGGATTTAGGGTATTAGCATAGACTCTTGTAAGAATATAAAAGCATGTGTATGCTCTCTTGTAAGGGTTAAGCGAGTGAGGAGGCACAATGCCTCTCCTCCTTCATGAATGAAAAGATAAAAGCTTAGAGAAATAATATCAGTGTGTTCTTGATTAGTTTCCCTTAGTCTACCCCTTTCTTATACTCTAAATCTCTCCATGATCTCTCAAAGTCTCCGGAGGTCTTGCCCTAACTTTGCACGGGACCCAAACTTCACCCAAACTCATCCTTTGGCTCCATTTCATTTCTTCAAGTTAACACATTAGACTGCCCCCATGGGATTCCCTGACAAAAAGATCTCTCAAAGAGCAATTAGGCACACACAATCTAATGTCATAAAACAAGTAGCCTTCTTTTCTAAAGTAATGCCCTGCAGCAAACTTAGCACAAGAAGCATAGGCTTCCTTGAAATCATGGTCAGTATTATACATATCCTTTATCTGCTCAAACCCAAGCAACTTAGCATCTAGGGTGGTCAAGAGAACATACCTCCGAGATAGTGCATCAGAAACTACATTCTCCTTACCTTGTTTATATTTGATCACTGATAAAGGATTTTACTCTATCCTAATCAAAGTAGTATAGATGAGTGTCAATCCAATCCTAAGTGAACATGATGCAATGAGAATACAAGTATAAACTTAATCTAAGTGCAACCAATTCGATATGGGGTAAAGTAACCAAATAACACAAATACGAAACTAGGAATATAAACGAATGGGAGAAACGAGAACCCATGGGCAAGGGCTTTGACTTTGGGTGATTCGGACTTAAGATAAACGGTTAACGCTATAAACAACTTAGTTCTACTAGTCTAGACTTTATCATTAAACTAATTCTTTGTCAAGATAGAAGTTCATTTGCTTTCAATCACTAGACATCAAATGTCTTTGGTCTAATTAAATCAAGCAATCATTAAAACCTGGTCTATTGACTATCTAAACTTTCTTAACATCAATTGTCATTGGTTAAGCCAGTAAAGAGAGTTATCACTTGGTTCAGACATTTCGTCGAACACCTTTCGGGTACAAATTGTCTATTGATCTAGATCAAAGTGATCAAGTCTAACCTAGCATTAAAAACTAGCAATAATCATAGAACATGAACAGTCAAGCATTAAACCTTCTAACCTATTACCTAATCACCCTAGGTCACCCTAACCCATGGATCCTACAAATGACTACTCACTAACAGGCATGATGAACTCAAAAACGGATGATGAATAAGAGTAAATCATTGCCAATGAACAAGAATGGAATGATAATTCAATATAAGATAAAAAGGATTCAAGATCCAAAATCATCTTCACCAAGAGTAGTCTAGTCTCCAATAAAAACCAGAATAATAAAAACTAGGTTTTTAGGGTATTTATATCTGTTTAAAAACAAATCGGGTCAACCCAACAAGCCTGGTTTGACCCGCAACAAGTCCAGCATTCTCGACTGTAGCGACCAGGGCTGGTCGCTATGCCTGGTCGCTATGGTCCCCGGGTTTCCTTTGTGGGTCTGTAGCGACCAGGGCTGGTCGCTACGCCTGGTCGCTATGGCATCCGCAACTCCCTGTGGGGCTGTAGCGACCAAGGCTGGTCGCTACGCCTGGTCGCTACGGCATCCGCAACTCCCTTTGGGTCTGTAGCGACCAAGGCTGGTCGCTATGCCTGGTCGCTACGACCCCTTTTTGCTCCAAACTCCACTTCTTTGCCTCAATTGCCTCCAAAGTCACCAATAAGCATCTCCAACACCTGACATAGACAAATGTAATGGAATGCAACCTAAATATGCCTAGATGCTATCCTATATGCTTAAAATGCATCAAAAGAGATGATCAAAATCATGCAAATATGTAGGATATCA
>CAJHQQ010005332.1:0-18094 GCA_905132885.1 Moricandia moricandioides
TTAGGTCATTATAACCAGGATTGAGAGTGAACAGCAAAGCAAAGACCTTGTCTTGTTCTTTCCTCTCACTGAGCACATCAGGATCCACAGTAGCTGGTCTCAACATCTCCAGCTCTGCCCATAATGATCTGAACTTCCCAAAATGCTTAGAGAAGTCAGTGTCCTCTTGACTGAGATTGTTGATGGCTTTCTTGACCTCAAACACTCTACTTATGTTGGATATGTTGCCATATACCTTCTGGAGAGTGTCCCACAGCTCTTTGGAAGTTTCACAGTAGGAGTAAGCTTCCAAGATTGAGGCTTCAAGGCTGTTCTGAATGATAGATAGCACCATGAGGTCCTCCTGACCCCTCTTTCCATCTTCATCAGCAACAACCACCACTTCTTTGACATCCTCTCCTAGGATGGTCTTCTTTGAGGTCTTGCCTTCAACAACATGTTCCCAGAGTCCTCTGCCTCCAAGAGCAGTCTTGGCAAGCCTTGACCACAGTAGATAGTTAGCTCCCTTAAGAGTAACTGGAATCACAACCATTTTTGAGTTTTCCATCAGAAACAGCAAGAACAGCTCAAGAACAGCAAGAACAGCTCAAGAACAGTTCAAGAACAGAGGGAAAAAGACAAGGATTTTCGAAAATAATCAGAGTAATGAAAGAGATAAGCGGAATAGAAGAGAGAATAGTGAAGAGAATAGGTTTCAGGAGCTTATTTGGCTCTGATACCATATAAGTTTTAGAGATTCAGAGAGATTTTTGGAAGAACATGATGAACAAACTGAAGAACATGAGAGAGGGGAGCTTGATTTCGTGGACAGAAGTATAGAGAGAGAGAGTAAAGTATTTTCCTTGCTTGATTTAGGTTTTATAGGCAGGATACTTAAATAGAGTAAGCCAGACATAAGAATGAATAAACAATTGGTCTTCTGAAGATGCTCTGGCCTTCTGAAGATGCTCTGGTCTTCTGAAGATGCTCTGGTCTTCTGAAGATGCTCTGGACGTGCATGGACCACTCAGCTGGACAGAAAGGGACAGCTTCTTTGTTTCTTTCTTCCTTGGCAGATCATGTGACTTTGGTTTGTCACAAAGCTCCAATAGCTCCAGCAAGTTGTCTACACTTGTTTATATTATTCCAGAGGTTAGGGAGACCAGAGAAGATATTTAAATTCGTCCCTTTCCTTTTCTTGCCTTCCAAGACACTCTTAGGGCAAGCTGTGCGGACTGACTTGTAGTTCAAGTTGTACGAACAAGCTTGCATCCTAAGTTAACTTGAATTTGCCTCTCTCTCTTGTTCCTTATTGCCTTAACCTTATTATTCCTTCATGTCAACATCCTCATCTTCATTTCCTTGATCCACACCTTGATCATGTTGTGAGCCTGATGATTCTTCCTCATATTGTTCATGAGTATCAGGTTCATTTCCCCCCTCATGGTCGAGGTGGGGTTCCTGACCATCTATATCCACAGTAGGTGTACCTTGTTGTTGTTTACTTCCACCTTTGTGATCCTGAGATAAGTTAATCCCAAGACTCTCCAAGATAATCCTCAAGTTTGCTGCCTTATCTGATGTCAAATCTTTTAATTCTGCTTGGTTCTTTTTTTCATAGAACCCTCTTTCTTCTACAAACTTCACATCCCTTGATATAAACACCCTCCTTGTTACTGGATCATAACACTTGTATCCCTTCTGAGTTGGCGAGTAGCCAATAAACATACCCTTTGTACTCTTTGCTTCCTACTTGTTCCTGACTTCTCCTGGTTTGTGAACAAAGCAAAGGCACCCAAAGACTCGAAGGTGATCTAAGGTTGGCCTATACTTGTTCAATACTTCAAATGGTGACTGATCATGGAGAACTTTGGTTGGGGTTCGGTTGATCAGGTTACAAGCAGTGGCCACAGCATCACTCCAGAATCTCTTGGGTACATTTGCTTGGAACATCATGGACCTGGCAACCTCCATAAGGTGTCTATTCTTCCTTTCTGCTACTCCATTCTGTTGTGGGGTGTAAGGGCAGCTTGTTTGATGAAGAATGCCATGTTGAGATAGATGCAACTTGAATGCTTGACTTGTGTATTCTCCACCATTATCTGATCTAAAAACTTTCAGCTTAGCATTGAAATGGTTAGTCACATAAGTATGAAAGTTTCTAAATGCATCAAGCACCCTATCTTTAGATGGAATCAAGGTTATCCAGGTGTATTTCGATTTTTCATCTATGAATGTGACAAAGTACTTATGATTCTCTCTAGACAAGCAAGGGGCAGTCCAAACATCTGAATGTATTAAATCAAAGCAATTATCATAGATAGTAGTGGACTTATGGAAAACAGTCTTACAATGCTTGCCTAAAATACAAGTTTCACAATCATTATTTTCAAAAACAACACCTGGAACAATTAAGTTTAAAGCTCTAACATGAGGGTGTCCTAGTCTAGCATGCCACAAAGCATTCTTATTCAAAGTAGAAGTAGAAGCAGAAGTAAAGGAACAATTAGGATCAGACAAAGCATTAATCTCTTCAAGTAGGTAAAGGTCTCCTTTTGTAACTCCTTGCCCAATCACACGGTTGCTCTCAATATCCTGAAACTTAACATCATTAGGACTGAAGATAACTTTGCATTTGAGATCATTAGTGCATTTCTTAACAGATAACAAGTTTGAAGTAAACTCAGGCATGTAAAAAGCTCTAGACTCCTTATCAAACAGTTTTAATTTTCCTATACCCCTTATTGGAATCCTATCACCATTAGCAATCATAACATGTCCATGAGCAGGTTCTATTTCTTTAATAAGACTAGTATCACTAATCATATGATGTGATGCACCTGAATCAACTATCAATGGTTTAGACATGCTACAAGCACTAAGAGATAGAGCAGCAATCCTAGAGTGAGTATATGCATCAGTTTGATCATAAAGGCTAGTAACTTTAGATGCACCAAATGAATACCCCCTGAGGTTACCAAAGATGTTACCATTTTCCTTGAGCATCTTGATGAGAGCATCCATCTCTGATCTGCGGATGAACTCATGCTCATTTGGATGGTTGGTTGATTGAGCTGTATAGGTCACCAATGCCTTGTTCTCACCACCTTCTCTTCCTTCCCGGTTTGATGTTCTTGTTCCACTCATCAGATGCTGATCACTTCCTCCATTGCTAACATTTGCCCTTGCATCTCTATCCTTCATGAACTTGTTTGGCTTGAGATGTGGGTGAAGGATCCAGCACTGATGCTTCTTGTGACCTTGTCTCTTGCAATGGTCACAATTTCCATTGAACCTTCTTTCTTCATACTTGTTCACCCTGTTGGATTGAAGGACTTCAGCTTGATTAGCAAAGGTAAGCTTCCCCTTTCCTCCAAATAGCCCCAATGATCCTTGTTCCTTCTGGATTTGTGCGCAGACTTCTTCTAGAGTGGGCAACTTCTCAGCTCGCAAGATGTGCTTTACCAAGTCATTGTAGGCAGAGTTAAGAGTGAGAAGCAAACCAAAGACCTTGTCTTGTTCACGCCTTTCATTGAGCTCATCTGGATCGGTTGTACTTGGCCTGAATATCTCAAGCTCTGACCACAATGCTCTAAACTTCCCAAAATGCTTTGTGAACTCCATATCTTCTTGTGCCAAGTTATTTATTGCTCGCTTAATCTCAAACACACGAGTAAGGTTTGAGATGTTTCCATATACCTTCTGGAGTGTATCCCACAGGTTCTTTGCCTTTTCACAGTAGCTGTAAGCCTCTAAGATTGATGGATCTAGAGAGCTTTGAAGGATGGACATCACCAGGTTATCCTCCTGGATCCACTTCACTTCATCACAAACAACAATCTCCTTGTCGCCTTCATGAGTAATGAGTTTTGGAGCTTCATCTTCAAGGATGTGGTTCCACAAACCCTTACTCCCCACTGCTGTCTTCACCACACGAGACCATAGGAGGTAGTTTTCCCCCTTTAGAATCACTGGAATCACCGTAGTCTTTGTCCCCTCCATCTTGAAACTTCCCGGATGAAAAAGGTGTTCTTGAGTGTTCTTGAGCAAGAAATGAAATCAAACCCCAGATTCAAGTGAACCTGGCTCTGATACCATGAAAACTAAAGAGATATCTGAGGTTATATGAGTATTTGAGACGTTCAAAGAGATTAGAAAAGAGATTAGAAGAGATTTGGAGACTAAAGCTTGAAACAAGACTAGAAATCCATTTCTGGATATGAAGAACACTAGAGAGAATAAGAGAGACTCGAAAACATTGCTTGATTGATTAATGAGAGGGAAAGTTAAGGCTGAGCTTAACGGATACAAGATAAGGTTTCAACCTAAGCATGTGTAGTCAAGGCTTTAGGCGCGCCTGGTTTGAAATGCTTGGACGAGGAGCTTCACATGCTTGATTCCTTTGGCATCTTGACCAGATGCTTTAGCCAGCCTGTCCAGACGCGGAGTAACCTTATCCCTAAGGTTCAGTGCACGTAGACACACGGAGGAGAAAAAGGAAAGCTTATCTGCGGCAAGGTAACTTCTCTAGTTTTCACCCGGGTAACTTTGGTCGACCCAAACTTGCTTTTGGTCGACTAATGGTTGTACGGCCAACTTGTACGGCTTTGTACGGATTCTGTACGGACACCCTAACTCCATTCCTCCTCATTTCCTCAGCATTCCTCACTCTCCATTCATAGATCATAATCCCATCTCTTATTTGGTTCAACACTATGTTCATTGGATACTCACCTCACCAGAAGGGATATAAGTGTTATTCACCAGAAACCAGGAGGGTTCTCATCTCTAGAGATGTGAGGTTTGTTGAGTCCAGAAGCTACTATGATGAGAAGAGTTGGGATGAGGTGAAAGACCTATCTCAATCAAATTCGGATAGAGATGAAAATTTGAGGAGGGTAATGCAAAGCCTAGGCATCAGTATACCACCAGAGAGGGTTGAGATTGAGACTGAGCCAAGACAAGACCATCAGACTCCACAAAATGAAGAATCCAATGAGGATTCTGAAAATGAAGCTGTTGAAGTTCCTCACCTTGATCCTGAGGGGGGAACCAGAATGAACCACAACAAGAAGGTTCAATATCTCATGATCAAGATGAGCAACAAGAAGGGTCAGTGGTGAGTAATGAGGAGGAAACACCAACTGAAGAAAATGTGGAAAATGTTCAGCCATTAAGAAGGATCACCAGGATTAGACATCCACCTTCCAATTGGGTGAACACAAGAGTCTACTTCAACTCTCAAGCAGTAGCTCATCCTATACAAGCTGTGTGTTCTCTAGCCCAGTACTCTCAGGAACATGTAGTGTTCATTGGAGAACTGGACCAGGAGTACATACCAAGGTCTTATGAGGAAGCTATGGAACACAAAGAGTGGAGAGATTCAGTTGGGAATGAAACCAATGCCATGATGGTAAATGATACATGGTATGAAGCAGAACTCCCAAACGGCAAGAAGGCAGTGACAAGCATGTGGATATTCACAATCAAATACAATGCTGATGGTACTGTGGAGAGGCGCAAGACAAGACTTGTTGCAAGAGGGTTTACTCAGACTTATGGAGAAGATTATCTTGACACTTTTGCACCAGTAGCAAAGCTTCACACCATAAGAATCATCCTCTCTTTAGCAGTCAACTTGGAGTGGGATCAATGGCAGATGGATGTGAAGAATGCTTTCTTACAAGGAGAGCTTGAAGATGAAGTTTACATGAGACCACCTCCTGGCCTAGAGCATATTGTCCAGCCTGGCAATGTTCTTAGACCGAAGAAAGCCATCTATGGGTTAAAACAATCACCAAGGGCCTGGTATCACAAGCTCAGCACCACACTCAATGGAAGAGGATTTGTGAAATCCGAAGCTGATCACACACTATTCACACTCAACAGTCAAGAAGGAATTGTGGTGATTCTAGTGTATGTGGATGATATCATCATCACAGGAAGTAACAAGGAAGGTATCCTCTTAACTAAATCATTCCTTAAATCATCATTTGATATCAAAGACTTGGGTGAGTTAAAGTACTTCCTAGGGATTGAGATATGCCGATCTAAAGAGGGGTTGTTCCTATCCCAAAGGAAGTACACACTTGATTTGTTGAGTGAGGCAGGTGATCTAGGTGGAAGAGTAGCCAAGACACCACTAGAAGATGGTTACAAGGTCTTGCGTGAGGGGGAGATTGAGGACAAGCCATATGAAAATGTCAAGCAATATAGGAGAATAGTTGGAAAACTCATCTATCTTACCATCACCAGACCAGATGTGTGCTTTGTTGTTAATCAAGTCAGTCAACATATGCAAACACCAAAGGTGGATCACTGGAACATGGTAGAAAGGATCTTGAGATACCTTAGGGAGGCACCAGGACAAGGAATATGGCTGGGATGTAACAAGAGCACAAAGATTGTGGGGTATTGTGATGCAGATTGGGCTGGTGATAGAGTAGACAGGAGGTCTACATTAGGCTATTGTACCTTCATTGGAGGAAACTTAGTCACCTGGAAGAGCAAGAAGCAAAAGATAGTGTCATGTTCAAGTGCTGAAGCAGAGTAGAGCAATGAGGAAGCTTACTAGTGAGCTCATTTGGATCAGGAACCTATTAAGAGACTTGGGCATAAAGACTACAACTCCCATCACCATGCATTGTGATAACCAGGCAGCAATACACATAGCATCCAACAGTGTTTTCCATGAGAGGACCAAACACATTGAAGTAGACTGTCACAAGGTCAGACAAGCTGTGGAGCAACAAGTTATCTTGCCTTGCTACACTCGAAGTGAAGATCAGTTGGCACATATCTTTACCAAAGCAGCAAGTTCTAAGGTCTGTGAGTTCATTCATTCAAAGCTTGGACTCATGGACATGCCATCTCATTGATTCTCTTAGCCATGAGGTGTTCTACTTTTTTCCTTGGCTTAGTTTTCTCCCAAGTGGTTTTTCTAAGCTAAAGGTTTTAATGAGGGAATGCTTCATGGTTTCCAAGCTTGACCAGTCACTATGGTCAAGCTTGAGGGGGAGTGTTGAGATGAAGCAAGAATAAGAAAGGAGAAAGTCGATTCAAGATAACTTGGGAAGCAAGGTGATCCGTACAACCTAGGGTTTAAGCTTGGAGTGTAAGGCAAGAAAAGGAGAGAGTGGAGCAAGAGGGATTTCAGATTTCCCACTTAATTTGCCTAAGGCAAGTTTGAATTTGGACAGGAGCTGGATCACATGTGAAGATAAGGAGACCAGCCTTGGACCAGTTAGGATATGTCACTCTCAAGACTGACTCGCCTGCTCCTGGACAGTTGGGGACCATTCTGACTCGTCTGCTCCTGCTCCTAGACAGTTGGGGACCATTTTGAACTCACTCTCCCTATTGTTTATTGTTTTACTTATTTTACTATTTTCCTAGGAACCCTAGGAATCTCTCTTCCCTCTATATATGTATTGTTCCAGACAACAATTAAGGCAATGGGAATAAATCTTATTCTGCTTCCCTAAACTATCTCTCTCTCTCTCTCTCAAAATGCTCTCTTCTCTCTCTTGCTGTTCTTCGTGTTCTTGAGACATTTTGTTCAGTTCTTGGTCGATTTCTTCTCTTTTTCTCTTAAATCTCACAGTGATGCTGATTGGGCTGGAGACAGAGTTGATAGGAGATCAACCACAGGTTACTGCACCTTCATTGGAGGGAACCTGGTCACATGGAAAAGCAAGAAGCAGAAGGTGGTGTCTTGTTCCAGTGCTGAGGCAGAGTATAGGTCAATGAGAAAACTCACTAGTGAGCTTATATGGATCAAGGGGCTGCTAAAAGACTTGGGGATTGAGATAAACACATCAATGACTATGCATTGTGACAACCAGGCTGCAATACACATTGCATCCAATTCAGTCTTTCATGAGAGGACAAAACATATAGAAGTAGACTGCCACAAGGTGAGACAAGCAGTGGAGCAGCAAGTGATCCTTCCATGCTACACAAGAAGTGAAGATCAACTAGTTGACATATTCACCAAGGCAGCTAGCAGAAAGGTTTGTGAGTTGATTCATCCTAAGCTTGGACTCATAGATCTCTCTTGTCACTGATCATCTTGCCATGAAGTGTTCTACTCTTTTTCCTTTGCTTGGTTTTTATCCCAAGTGGTTTTTCCAAGTAAAGGTTTTAATGAGGGAATGCTTCATGGTTTCCAAGCTTGACCAAACTCTATAGTCAAGCTTGAGGGGGAGTGTTGACAAGAAGCAATAAAAGGAGGTGTGATCATTAACAAGTAAAGAGAAGAAGGAGAAGGAGTCATCCGGATGGCTTTGAAGTCACTTGGTCTGCACAGACTTATAAAGTAACCTTATAAAACTTATAAGGTAAGGCAGAGTCGCCTAACTTAACCTAAAGAAGCTTGAGAAGACAAGTGGGGTTGAGTTAACCAGCTGTCATGGTCAAGTTTTAATTCAAATCCAGATCTACTGCCAAAAGAGCTGTTGGGTCAGAATACAGTCTTTTATCCAGTCAGAATACAGTCTTTTATCCAGTGCGCTGTTGATTTCCTCTCTCTTTCTTCTCTGTCTTTAAATATAATTGTATGCAACCATAAATAAATCAAGGAAATATTTTCTCTCCTTCTCTCTCTCTAATTTCGAAATCACTCTCTCTCTCTCTCTCTCTTGTTCTTCATGTTCTTAATTCTCCAGCAATAAACTCTCTCTAAATCTCTCATTGTTTCAATTAGAATCAAGAAGAAATTGCCAACTCTCCAAACATGGCAAACTGGAATCACTTCGGTTAAAAGTGGGATAACTTCTTCATCATAACTCCTCTGATCTTGATTCAACTTCAGGGTGATTCTACACTGATTTATGAGTCCAAATCAAGCTTCTTACATCGTGATTCATTCTAGTTTTATTTGTATCAAGAAGAAATTGCCAAATCTCCAAATAGGGCAACTGGAATCACTTCGGTTAAAAGTGGGATAACTTCTTCATCATAAATCCAATGATATTGATTCAACTTCAGGATGATTCTACACTGATTTATGAGTCCAAATCAAGCTTCTTACATCGTGATTCGTTATGGTTTAATTAGAATCAAGAAGAAATTTCCAAATCTCAAACATGGCAAATTGGAGTCACTTCGGTTAAAAGTGGGATAACATCTTCATCATAACTCCTATGATCTTGATTCCAATTCAGGGTGATTCTAAAATGAATAATGAGTTCAAATCAAGATTCTTACATCGTGATTCATTCTGGTTTTATTTGTATCAAGAAGAAATTGCCAAATCTCCAAACAGGGTAAACTGGAATCACTTTGGTTAAAAGAGGGATAACTTCTTCATCATAACTCCAATGATATTGATTCAACTTCAGGATGATTATACACTGATTTATGAGTCCAAATCAAGCTTCTTACATCTTTATTCATTCTGGTTTGATTAGACTCAAGAAGAAATTGTCAAATCTCCAAACAGGGTAAACTGGAGTAACTTCGGTTAAAAGTGGGATAACTTCTTCATCATAACTCCTATGATCTTGATTCAAATTCAGGGTGATTCTAAACTGATTTATGAGTCCAAATCAAGCTTCTTACATCGTGATTCATTCTGGTTTTATTTGTATCAAGAAAAAATTGCCAAATCTCCAAACAGGGTAAATTGGAATCACTTCGGTTAAAAGTTGGATAACTTCTTCATCATAAGTCCAATGATATTGATTCAACTTCAGGATAATTCTGCACTGATTTATGAGTCCAAATCAACCTTCTTACATCTTTATTAATTACGGTTTTGATTAGAATCAAGAAGAAATTGTCAAATCTCCAAACAAGGTAAATTGGAGTCACTTCGGTTAAAAGTGGAATAACTTCTTCATCATAACTCCTATGATCTTGATTCAACTTCAGGGTTATTCTAAACTGATTTATAAGTCCAAATCAAGCTTCTTACATCGTGATTCATTCTGGTTTTGTTAGTATCAAGAAGAAATTGCCAACTCTCCAAACAGGGCAAACTGGAATCACTTCGGTTAAAAATGGGATAACTTCTTCATCATAACTCCTACGATCTTGATTCAAATGCAGGGTGATTCTACACTGATTTATGAGTCCAAATAAAGCTTCTTACATTGTGATTCATTCTGGTTTTATTAGTATCAAGAAGAAATTGCCAAATCTCCAAACATGGTAAACTGGATTCACTTCGGTTAAAAGTGGGATAACTTCTTCATCATAACTCCTATGATATTGATTCAAATTCAGGGTGATTATCAACTGATTTATGAGTCCAAATAAATATTCTTACATCTTGATTTATTATGGTTTGATTAGAATCAAGAAGAAATTGCTAACTCTCCAAACAAGGCAAACTGGAATCACTTCGGTTAAAAGTGGGATAACTTCTTCATCATAACTCCTATGATCTTGATTCAACAGCAGGGTGATTCTACACTGATTTATGAGTCCAAATCAAGCTTCTTACATCGTTATTCATTCTAGTTTTATTTGTATCAAGAAGAAATTGCCAAATCTCCAAACAGGGTAAACTGGAATCACTTTGGTTAAAAGTGGGATAACTTCTTCATCATAACTCCAATGATATTGATTAAACTTCAGGATGATTCTAAACTGATTTATGAGTCCAAATCAAGGTTCTTACATCTTGATTCATTCTGGTTTGATTAGAATCAAGAAGAAATTACCAAATCTCCAAACAGGGTAAACTGGAGTCACTTCGGTTAAAAGTGGGATAACTTCTTCATCATAACTCCTATGATCTTGATTCAACTTCAGGGTGATTCTACACCGATTAATGAGTCCAAATCAAGCTTCTTACATCGTGATTCATTCTGGTTTTATTTGTATCAAGAAGAAATTGCCAAATTACCAAACAGGGTAAACTGGAATCACTTCGGTTAAAAGTGGGATAACTTCTTCATCATAACTCCTATGATCTTTATTCAACTTCAGGGTGATTCTACACTGATTAATGAGTCCAAATCATCTTATTACACCGTGATTCATTTTGGTTTTATTAGTATCAAGAATAAATTTCCAAATCTCCAAACAGAGCAAACTGGAATCACTTCGGTTAAAAGTCGGATAACTTCTTCATCATAACTCCAATGATATTGATTCAACTTCAGGATGATTCTACACTGATTTATGAGTCCAAATCAAGATTCTTACAACTTGATTCATTCTGGTTTGATTAGAATCAAGAAGAAATTGTGAAATCTCCAAACAGGGTAAACTGGAATCACTTCGGTTAAAAGTGGGATAACTTCTTCATCATAACTCCTATGATCTTGATTCAAATTCAGGGTGATTCTAAAATGATTTATGAGTCCAAATCAAGCTTCTTACATCGTGATTCATTCTAGTTTTATTTATATCAAGAAAAAATTGCCAAATCTCCAAACAGGGTAAACTGGAATCACTTCGGTTTAAAGTGGGATAACTTCTTCATCATAACTCCTATGATCTTGATTTAACTTCAGGGTGATTCTACACTGATTAATGAGTCCAAATCAATCTTCTTACATCGTGATTCATTCTGGTTTTGTTAGTATCAAGAATAAATTGTCAAATCTCCAAACAGGACAAATTGGAATCACTTCGGTTAAAAGTTGGATAACTTCTTCATCATAAGTCCAATGATATTGATTCAACTTCAGGATGATTCTGCACTGATTTATGAGTCCAAATAAAGCTTCTTACATCTTTATTCATTCTGGTTTTGATTAGAATCAAGAAGAAATTGCCAAATCTCCAAACAAGGTAAATCGGAGTCACTTTGGTTAAAAGTGGGATAACTTCTTCATCATAACTCTTATGATCTTGATTCAACTTCAGGGTGATTCTAAACTTATTTATAAGTCCAAATCAAGCTTCTTACATCGTGATTCGTTCTGGTTTTATTAGTATCAAGAAGAAATTGCCAACTCTCCAAACAATGCAAACTGAAATCACTTCGGTAAAATGTGGGATAAGTTCTTCATCATAACTACTATGATCTTGATTCAACTTTAGGGTGATTCTAAACTGATTTATGAGTCCAAATAAATCTTCTTACATCGTGATTTATTCTGGTTTTATTAGTATTAAGAAGAAATTGTCAAATCTCCAAACAAGGTAAACTGGATTCACTTCGGTTAAAAGTGGGATAATTTCTTCATCATAACTCCTATGATCTTGATTCAACTTCAGGGTGATTCTACACTGATTAATGAGTCCAAATCAATCTTCTTACATCGTGATTCATTCTGGTTTTATTTGTATCAAGAAAAAATTGCCGAATCTCCAAACAGGGTAAACTGGAATCACTTCGGTTAAAAGTGGGATAACTTCTTCATCATAACTCCAATGATATTGATTCAACTTCAGGATGATTCTACACTTATTTGTGAGTCCAAATAAAGCTTCTTACATCTTTATTCATTATGGTTTGATTAGAATCAAGAAGAAATTGTCAAATCTCCAAACATGGTAAACTGGAGTCACTTCGGTTAAAAGTGGGATAACTTCTTCATCATAACTCCTATGATCTTGATTAAAATTCAGGGTGATTCTAAACTGATTAATGAGTCCAAATCAAGATTCTTACATCGTGATTCATTCTGTTTTTATTTATATCAAGAAAAAATTACCAAATCTCCAAACAGGATAAACTGGAATCACTTCGATTAAAAGTGGGATAACTTCTTCATCATAACTCCTATGATATTGATTCAACTTCAGGGTGATTCTACACTAATTAATGAGTCCAGATCAAGCTTCTTACATTGTAATTCATTCTGGTTTTATTAGTATCAGGAATAAATTTCCAAATCTCCAAACAGGGCAAATTGGAATCACTTCGGTTAAAAGTTGGATAACTTCTTCATCATAAGTCCAATGATATTGATTCAACTTCAGGATGATTCTGCACTGATTTATGAGTCAAAATCAATCTTATTACATCTCTATTTATTCTGGTTTTGATTAGAA
This sequence comes from Moricandia moricandioides, assembly GCA_905132885.1. NCBI lineage: Eukaryota > Viridiplantae > Streptophyta > Magnoliopsida > Brassicales > Brassicaceae > Moricandia > Moricandia moricandioides. The sequence goes on from CAJHQQ010005332.1 coordinate 12,934, forward strand.
TCAAAAAGAAATTGTCAAATCTCCAAACAAGGTAAATTGGAGTCACTTCGGTTAAAAGTGGGATAACTTCTTCATCATAACTCCTATGATCTTGATTCAACTTCAGGGTTATTCTAAACTGATTTATAATGATGTGATCATGGAAAGCACCAAGGAATGGAAGCATGAACCTGAACCTGAAAAGTTTTTAGTTGAGGATGCAACATTGAAGAGTGCTTTGAAACAAGAAGAATACATTGGTCTTGGTTGAAGCTTGATCATACAATACACCTTAACCATGATTCAATCCATTCCACCTTCAAGCTGATCATCATCTAGGCAAGTAGGATTGTGTGTACTCTTTTCCTCACTTTGGTTTTGTCCCAATGGGTTTTACTGAGGGAGGTTTTTAACGAGGCCACAAGACTACTTCTCACATTCCCTAGATGATGCATCTCGGTTACACCTTGGACCGACCTTATGTTATGTTTTATCCTATGTTTTTCATTTAGTCTCTATGTATTTTCGAGAGGAGCCTCTTGGCCTTCTTTTCTTATGTTTTCGAGATGCTGTGCAATACAGCCTTCTCCCTTTATATGCTGGACGAAATTGAGTAATAAACCATCAAATATTCAGTCAAAAACTTGGTTCTTCTTCCTTACTTCTCTGTCGAGATTGCTTAAGGTTTCTGGTGTGTAATATCCAGAGTTAAGGGCTTCTTATTTGGTGTGTCATATCCAGATCCGTCGCCTAGGAGTATCAAGAGATCATACATCCCTCTTGTGTCACCATTCGATCCACATGCCTTGAGAAACTTGAGTCTTTTGATTCGTTTCTGCAAGGATTATCCCATCTGTTCCAGAGAGCATCCTAGGATCTTATCAAGTGGTATCAGAGCAACTCTGGAAGGGAAGTGTTCTTATTCTCTGGTTTTCGAAATTGACTCTTCATATTCAGTCTGGAAATCAGTAGATCTGTGTGTTCTATGTCGAAAATCTGATAAATTAGGGTTCCTTGATCTTGTTTCTGATTAAAACTTTTCGGATTCTTGTTGCAGAAGTTATCGATTGCTTGATTTGAATCTGTTTAGGGTTTGCAGAAATCGATTTGTTTCAGTATTTAGAAGTTGATCTAATTAATTTTGATTTGTTCTTGTCATATGTTGAGTTCGAAATTGATCTGAGAAGTGTAGGGTTTGATTTTGTTTTGAATATGTTTCTGTTTTGAAAGTCGATTGTTTGTTTTCTTTAGAACTTGTTACTGCTGTGTGTTGTTTTCTGTTTCAGGTACCATGGAAAGAAATTGAGAAAGAGGAATCAACATTGCCAAGACTGCTACTTTGCAGAAGATAATGAAATTCATTATGGAAACTCAGCAAGAACATGATGAACTTATGGAGAAAAGGATGAGGCAGAGATCATCAATGAATATTCAAATCCTTAAGCCTAAACCACCAGATTCTTTTCAATACAAATCAAGCAAGCATAAGAGGTTTAAAGAAGAAGATGCAGGTCGTGGAGAACAACATATCAAGCCATCAGCCAACACATGGAGCAGACCACACCAATCTTCTCTCATTCCTAAATCCATTGATCTTTATTCTGATTATAAACCAGTTACTGATGTTCGACTCTATGCTTTTTCAGGAAAAAGTGATTATCTGGAGTGGGAAAGAACCATGGACATGTGGCTGCGTTAAAACAGAATCATGAAGAAGGAAAGATTAGCTTTTGCTATTTCTCAACTCAAAGGAAGTGCTTATAAGTGGTGGTTCCAAGAAGAAGATGATCGCAGGTTCTACAAGGAACCAACTATCACAACTTGGGAGAGTCTGAAATTGATACTAGGGGCAAGTATGCATCCAAAGGCCACATCTCTCTGATGTCTCCAATGAAGGAAGTCACATCTAGCAAGACAACAATCTGTTACAGCAAGGAGAAGACAGTCTCTAAGCCATTTAAAGAAGATAAACAATTCTGTTTATTCAGTGAAAAGGATAAGGAGGCATTGTTACAAGTAATGATGGATGTGGAGAAGCAAATCAAAAGGACCAACACAGCACGTCCATCCATTGAAACACAGCATCAAGAACCAGTAACTACTGTTTCAAAACTCAAAGTGGCAGAACCAGGACCAGTTGGGCCTATCCAAGAAGATCAAGCCAAAGTAGCCTCACATATCTTTCATAAAGAAGACCAGCCTGTTCAGAACTTCATGGTCCCTTTCAAACAACACATGGTAGCAGAGAAGACACCCAGGGAACCTCAGAGAGCTCGTAGAATGAATCAACTAATTGTCTTCGATCCATGTGATTTCCAAAAGACCTTCTTAGGTACTTTTCTGTTCACTCCTTTTGTTTGGTACAAGAAAAGAGCAATGGAGCTATCAAGACATAACTTGGGCATGAGACAAGTTGATGTGATCATGGACCAGTGCAACAAGGAAGAGGATGCAACCATGGATCAACCAGCTAGTGAAGATGCCTTAGCCATTCCAGAAGGTCCCATGACTCGTTCTAGAACTAAGAAACTAAATGGAGCCATTGGAGGATTGCTTAGACTAGTGTGGAAACAAGAAGAAGGTCTTGGACAAAGCTTGATGATCCGAGATACCTTGATCACCATTCAAGATATCTCCTCATCTAGCTGAGTTAGTACTTAGGCAAGTACTTGTGTGTGCTCTTTTCCTTGCTCTTGGTTTTGTCCCAAGGAGGTTTTCCGGATGAAGGTTTTTAACGAGGCCACAAGCTACTTCACACATCACCTAGGTGCTAATATCGGTCCAAGCCTAAGGAGACTACTCTATCTATTTATCTTATGTTATGTTTTAGACTATAGTTTCTATGTTATGTTATTTCTCGAAACCTAAGGCATATTCCTTGGTTTCTCTATTTAAACGCTTGTAAACTCTCATTCTGAATCAAGCAGTCTTTTATCAAAAACCTTTTGTCTACTCTTTCTCTCTTCTTTGTCGAGTGTAAGAGCTTGCTGGTGAGTCATATCCGGCGTCTAAGGGTTCTAGTTTGGTGTGTCATATCTGATCTAGATCCTAGGAGTATCAAGGAGTCCTTCCGCATCTCTTTGTGTCACCAATCGATCCACATACCTTGATAAGCTTGAGTCTCTGATTCGTTTAGGCAAGGATCTATCCCATCTGATCCAGAGAAACATCCTAGGATCATATTAAGTGGTATCAGAGCAACTCTGGATAGGGAAGTTCTCGATCTCTCTTTGGTTTCAAGTCGAACTTTTTGACTTCTCATAAAACCGATTGATCGATCTGAGATTTGTTGTTGTTTTTCGTAGAATCTAATCATATTTTCGTTTGATATTGATCCATATGTGTTGAATCCTGATAGATCTAAAAGTTCTTACCATATTTGGATTCAAACTAAACCGATCAGTGTGAAAGAAGTAATCGAATCGTTTGATCTGTTGAATCACTTGCGATTGAAGTTGTTTGCTTTAGCTTTGTGATCTAATCTGATCTGATCTTATTCATCTTAGGTTCTGATTTCATAAAACTTAAACTGATTAATCTGATCTGAAGATTTGTCGATTGAATTCTCTGATCCGTGATCTACAAGTTTGTTCTTTTGAACCTTTTGAAAAGCGGGTTTTGTTTCGATTGCTCAATCTATTTGAATTCTCTTGAACAACTTACTTGTTTAAGTTATTTCTGATTCAGGTACATGGTGAACGAGTCAGAGGAGGAAGCAGAACTTGTAAGGCAGAACAAGCTACTGAGGAATCAAATGACTGATCAACTAAAACCAAACGATGATCTCCACGGTTGCTGATATGATTAAGACCAGTATAAGGGAACTCCGTGATGAACTAAGGCTAGAGATGAGGCAGGCTACTGGTCAGGGGAACAGCAATGTGCCTAGAAGAGAAAGGGTGAACCAAACTCAACAAGAACCAGAAGAATCTAGGAGGAACCAGCGTGAGCATACTGGATCACAAGAAACTGACAACTACTATGAACACAACCATAGCTCTTCTTCTAGAGACAGCCGGAGGAGGCAGAGACGTGATCAAGAAGGAAGGAGACATCAACGTGATGATCTTGCTGGACTAAAGCTACAGATACCTCCCTTTTATGGCAAGCCTGATCCGGATGCCTATTTGGAGTGGGAGAAGAAGATAGAGCTTGTCTTTGATTGTCAGCAGTACACTCAAGCTCAAAAGATTCAAATAGCAGCTACTGAGTTCTATGATTATGCTCTGAGTTGGTGGGATCAACTAGTGACTACTAGGAGACGCAACCAAGAGTATCCAGTTGAATCATGGCATGAGATGAAATCTATTATGCGCAAGAGGTTTGTTCCAAGTCATTACCACCGTGATCTCCATCAGAAACTAAGGAAGCTCACTCAAGGACCTAGGTCCGTGGAAGAATACTTTCAAGAGATGGAACTGCTTATGCTAAGAGCTTGTGTTTCTGAGGATAGAGAAGCCACCATGTCCTGGTTTCTAGGAGGACTCAACCGTGAGATTCAAGACAATGTGGAGATGCAACATTATGTGGAGCTAGAAGAGATGTTGCATAAAGCTATTCTTGTGGAACAACAGCTTAAAAGAAAAGGACACTCACGCACTAGTTATGGGACTTCAAAGTTTCATACCCCTAAGGAGGAAAAGCCAGCCTACACTAAGGAGAGCAAACCATATCCTAAAGAGGAAGCAAAGCCAACTGTGGTGTTTGGGAAGGATAAAGAAAAGGCCGTGGCTACCAGTTCAAGAGCTAGAGACGTCAAGTGCTTCAAATGCCAAGGAAGAGGGCATTATGCCAATGAATGCACCAACAAACGGATCATGATTCTGCTTGAGAATGGAGAATATGAATCTGAAGATGACAAACAGAATATGATCACGAGCAATCAGAGGAAGAATATGAAGAAGAACCAGTGAGAGGGAGACTGATGGTAGCTAGAAGGCTCTTGAATCTACAAACAAAGACTTAGGAACTTGAGCAACGAGAAAATCTGTTCTATACACGGTGTATGGTGCAAGGAAAGGTTTGTAGCCTCATTGTAGATGGAGGAAGCTGTGTCAATGTTGCTAGTGAGACAATGGTAAAGAAGTTGGGATTGAAGGTTCAATGGCATCCAAAACCTTATCGGCTACAATGGCTTAATGAAGAAGGAGAAATGAAGGTATCAAGTCAAGTGATGGTACCT
>CAJHQQ010005333.1:0-18093 GCA_905132885.1 Moricandia moricandioides
GACATATGCAATGACATAAGCACGATGTCGGCACCGTCAGATGAGCGACAAGTGTCAACGATCTAAGCAACCTCTTCATCTATAAATAGGCAAGCAAGGGAGGCAAAGGGGACATCAGATTTTCTCTTAAGCTTTCTCTCTCTAAAAAATATTCTCACTCAAAAACTTGTAATTTCGAAATCTTCTTTGTAAACCCCTATTCCAAAACTTTGTAAGTCTTTAAATATTGTAATCAAATTCAAGTTAATAAAATAAAAAGTTTTAATCATTTATACGCTTTCAAAATACAAGGTCTAGTTTTACGTAAACAACCCGAACCCTTCGCACCTTTGATTATCCGTTAATACTTTTTAATATCCAAAAGAAGAGTTAATACGGTGTATTAAAGTATCGGGAAACCTTGTAAGTTTTCTGGTATCGGTTCATTTGGGTCTTGGGCCAATGGCCCACCGAAAGGGTCAAAGAAGAAATTGCCAAATCTCCAAACAGGGCAAACTGGAATCACTTCAGTTAAAAGTGGGATAACTTCTTCATCATAACTCCAATGATATTGATTCAACTTCAGGGTGATTCGACACTGATTTATGAGTCGAGATCAAGTTTCTTACATCATGATTCATTCTATTTTTATTAGTATCAAGAAGAAATTGCCAAATCTCCAAACAGGACAAACTGGAATCACTTCGGTTAAAAGTGGGATAACTTCTTCATCATAACTCCAATGATATTGATTCAACTTCAGGGTAATTCTACAATGATTAATGAGTCCAAATCAAATTTCTTACATCATGATTCATTCTGGTTTTATTAGTATCAAGAATAAATTCCCAAATCTCCAAACAGGGCAAACTGGAATCACTTCGGTTAAAAGTGAGATAACTTCTTCATCATAAGTCCAATAATATTGATTCAACTTCAGGATGATTCTAAACTGATTTATGAGTCCAGATCAAGTTTCTTACATCGTGATTCATTCTGGTTTTATTTGTATCAAGAAGAAATTGCCAAATCTCCAAACAGGTTAAACTGGAATCACTACGGTTAAAAGTGGGATAACTTCTTCATCATAAGTCCAATGATATTGATTCAACTTCAGGATGATTCTACACTGATTTATGAGTCCAAATCAAGCTTCTTACATCGTGATTCATTTTGTTTTTTTTTGTATTAAGAAGAAATTGCCAAATCTTCAAACAGGGCAAACTGGAATCACTTTGGTTAAAATTGGGATAACTTCTTCATCATAACTCCAATGATATTTATTCAACTTCAGGGTGATTCTACACTGATTAATGAGTCCAAATCAAGCTTCATGCAACGTGATTCATTCTGGTTTTATTATTATCAAGAATAAATTCTCAAATCTCCAAACAGGGCAAACTGGAATCACTTCGGTTAAAAGTGGGATAACTTCTTCATCATAAGTCCTATGATCTTGAGTCATCTTCAGGGTGATTCGAAATTGATTTATGAGTCCAAATCAAGCTTCTTACATCGTGATTCATTCTGGTTTTATTAGTATCGAGAAGAAATTGCTAAATCTCCAAACAGGGCAAACTGGAATCACTTCGGTTAAAAGTGGGATAACTTCTTCATCATAACTCCAATGATATTGATTCAACTTCAGGGTGATTATACACTGATTAATGAGTCCAAATAAGGCTTCTTACATCGTGATTCATTCTGGTTTTATTAGTATCAAGAATAAATTCCCAAATCTCCAAACAGGACAAACTGGAATCACTTCGGTTAAAAGTGGGATAACTTCTTCATCATAAGTCCAATGATATTGATTCAACTTCAGGGTGTTTCGACACTGATTTATGAGTCCAGATCAAGTTTCTTACATCGTGATTCATTCTGGTTTTATTAGTATCAAGAAGAAATTGCCAAATCTCCAAACAGGACAAACTGGAATCATTTCGGTTAAAAGTGGGATAACTTCTTCATCATAACTCCAATGATATTGATTCAACTTCATGGTGATTCTACACTGATTAATGATTCCAAATCAAGCTTCTTACATCGTGATTCATTCTGGTTTTATTAGTATCAAGAATAAATTCCCAAATCTCCAAACATGGCAAATTGGAATCATTTCGGTTAAAAGTGGGATAACTTCTTCATCATAAGTCCAATAATATTGATTCAACTTCAGGATGATTCTAAACTGATTTATGAGTCCAGATCAAGTTTCTTACATCGTGATTCATTCTGGTTTTATTTGTATCAAGAAGAAATTGCCAAATCTCCAAACAGGGTAAACTGGAATCACTACGGTTAAAAGTGGGATAACTTCTTCATCATAAGTCCAATGATATTGATTCAATTTCAGGATGATTCTACACTGATTTATGAGTCCAAATCAAGCTTCTTACATCGTGATTCATTCTGGTTTTATTTGTATTAAGAAGAAATTGCCAAATCTCCAAACAGGGCAAACTGGAATCACTTCGGTTAAAATTGTGATAACTTCTTCATCATAACTCCAATGATATTGATTCAACTTCAGGGTGATTCTACACTGATTAATGATTCCAAATCAAGCTTCTTACATCGTGATTCATTCTGGTTTTATTAGTATCAAGAATAAATTCCCAAATCTCCAAACAGGACAAACTGGAATCACTTCGGTTAAAAGTGGGATAACTTCTTCATCATAACTCCTATGAGCTTGAGTTAACTTCAGGGTGACTCGAAACTGATTTATGAGTCCAAATCAAGCTTCTTACATCGTGATTCATTCTGGTTTTATTTGTATCAAGAAAAAATTGCAAAATCTCCAAACAAGGCAAACTGGAATCACTTCGGTTAAAATTGGGATAACTTCTTCAACATAACTCCAATGATATTGATTCAACTTCAGGGTGATTCTACACTGATTAATGAGTCCAAATCAAGCTTCATACAACGTGATTCATTCTGGTTTTATTATTATCAAGAATAAATTTCCAAATCTCCAAACAGGGCAAACTGGAATCACTTCGGTTAAAAGTGGGATAACTTCTTCATCATAAGTCCTATGATCTTGAGTCAACTTCAGGGTGATTCGACACTGATTTATGAGTCCAAATCAAGCTTCTTACATCGTGATTCATTCTGATTTTATTAGTATCAAGAAGAAATTGCCAAATCTCCAAACTGGGCAAACTGGAATCATTTCGGTTAAAAGTGGATAACTTCTTCATCATAACTCCAATGATATTGATTCAACTTCAGGGTGATTCTACACTGATTAATGAGTCCAAATCAAGCTTCTTACATCGTGATTCATTCTGGTTTTATTAGTATCAAGAATATATTCCCAAATCTCCAAACAGGGCAAACTGGAATCACTTCGGTTAAAACTGGGATAACTTCTTCATCATAAGTCCAATAATATTGATTCAACTTCAGGATGATTCTAAACTGATTTATGAGTCCAGATCAAGTTTCTTACATCGTGATTCATTCTGGTTTTATTTGTATCAAGAAGAAATTGCCAAATCTCCAAACAGGACAAACTGGAATCACTACGGTTAAAAGTGGGATAACTTTTTCATCATAAGTCCAATGATATTGATTCAACTTCAGGATGAGTCTACACTGATTTATGAGTCCAAATCAAGCTTCTTACATCGTGATTCATTCTGGTTTTATTGGTATTAAGAATAAATTCCCAAATCTCCAAACAGGGCAAACTGGAATTACTTCGGTTAAAAGTAGGATAACTTCTTCATCATAACTCCTATGATCTTGAGTCAACTTCAGGGTGATTCGACAGTGATTTATGAGTCCAAATCAAGATTCTTACATCGTAATTCATTCTGGTTTCATTTGTATCAAGAATAAATTGCAAATCTCCAAACAGGGCAAACTGGAATCACTTCGGTTAAAAGTGGGATAACTTCTTCATCGTAAGTCCAATGATATTGATTCAACTTCAGGATGAATCTACACTGATTTATGAGTCCAAATCAAGCTTCTTACATCGTGATTCATTCTGGTTTTATTCGTATCAAGAACAAATTGCCAAATCTCCAAACAGGGCAAACTGGAATCACTACGGTTAAAAGTGGATTAACTTCTTCATCATAAGTCCAATGATTTTGATTCAACTTCAGGATGATTCTACACTGATTTAGGAGTCCAAATCAAGCTTATTACATCGTGATTCATTCTGGTTTTAATGGTATCAAGAATAAGTTGCCAAATCTCCAAAGAGGGCAAACTGGAATCACTTCGGTTAAAAGTGGGATAACTTCTTCATCATAACTCCTATGATCTTGAGTCAACTTCAGGGTGATTCTACACTGATTAATGAGTCCAAATCAAGCTTCATACAACGTGATTCATTCTGGTTTTATTATTATCAAGAATAAATTTCCAAATCTCCAAACAGGGCAAACTGGAATCACTTCGGTTAAAAGTGGGATAACTTCTTCATCATAAGTCCTATGATCTTGAGTCAACTTCAGGGTGATTCGACACTGATTTATTAGTCCAAATCAAGCTTCTTACATCGTGATTCATTCTGATTTTATTAGTATCAAGAAGAAATTGCCAAATCTCCAAACTGGGCAAACTGGAATCATTTCGGTTAAAAGTGGGATAACTTCTTCATCATAACTCCAATGATATTGATTCAACTTCAGGGTGATTCTACACTGATTAATGAGTTCAAATCAAGCTTCTTACATCGTGATTCATTCTGGTTTTACTAGTATCAAGAATATATTCCCAAATCTCCAAACAGGGCAAACTGGAATCACTTCGGTTAAAACTGGGATAACTTCTTCATCGTAAGTCCAATAATATTGATTCAACTTCAGGATGATTCTAAACTGATTTATGAGTCCAGATAAGTTTCTTACATCGTGATTCATTCTGGTTTTATTTGTATCAAGAAGAAATTGCCAAATCTCCAAACAGGACAAACTGGAATCACTACGGTTAAAAGTGGGATAACTTTTTCATCATAAGTCCAATGATATTGATTCAACTTCAGGATGAGTCTACACTGATTTATGAGTCCAAATCAAGCTTCTTACATCGTGATTCATTCTGGTTTTATTGGTATTAAGAATAAATTCCCAAATCTCCAAACAGGGCAAACTGGAATTACTTCGGTTAAAGGTAGGATAACTTCTTCATCATAACTCCTATGATCTTGAGTCAACTTCAGGGTGATTCGACAGTGATTTATGAGTCCAAATCAAGATTCTTACATCGTAATTCATTCTGGTTTCATTTGTATCAAGAATAAATTGCCAAATATCCAAACAGGGCAAACTAGAATCACTTCGGTTAAAAATGGGATAACTTCTTCATCATAAGTCCAATGATATTGATTCAACTTCAGGATGATTCTACACTGATTTATGAGTCAAAATCAAGCTTCTTACATCGTGATTCATTCTGGTTTTATTTGTATCAAGAAGAAATTGCCAAATCTCCAAACAGGGCAAACTGGAATCACTACGGTTAAAAGTGGATTAACTTCTTCATCATAAGTCCAATGATTTTGATTCAACTTCAGGATGATTCTACACTGATTTAGGAGTCCAAATCAAGCTTATTACATCGTGATTCATTCTGGTTTTAATGGTATCAAGAATAAGTTGCCAAATCTCCAAAGAGGGCAAACTGGAATCACTTCGGTTAAAAGTGGGATAACTTCTTCATCATAACTCCTATGATCTTGAGTCAACTTCAGGGTGATTCTACACTGATTAATGAGTCCAAATCAAGCTTCTTACATCGTGATTCATTCTGGTTTTATTAGTATCAAGAATAAATTCCCAAATCTCCAAACAGGGCAAACTGGAATCACTTCGGTTAAAAGTGGCATAACTTCTTCATCATAAGTCCAATAATATTGATTCAACTTCAGGATGATTCTAAACTGATTTATGAGTCCAGATCAAATTTCTTACATTATGATTCATTTTGGTTTTATTTGTATCAAGAAGAAATTGCCAAATCTCCAAACATGGTAAACTGGAATCACTACGGTTAAAAGTGGGATAACTTCTTCATCATAAGTCCAATGACATTGATTCAACTTCAGGATGATTCTACACTGATTTATGAGTCCAAATCAAGCTTCTTACATCGTGATTCATTCTGGTTTTATTTGTATTAAGAAGAAATTGCCAAATCTCCAAACAGGGCAAACTGGAATCACTTCGGTTAAAATTGGGATAACTTCTTCATCATAACTCCAATGATATTGATTCAACTTCAGGGTGATTCTACACTGATTAATGAGTCCAAATCAAGCTTCTTACATCGTGATTCATTCTGGTTTTATTAGTATCAAGAATAAATTCACAAATCTCCAAACAGGACAAACTGGAATCACTTCGGTTAAAAGTGGGATAACTTCTTTATCATAACTCCAATGATATTGATTCAACTTCAGGGTGATTCTACACTGATTAATGAGTTCAAATCAAGCTTCTTACATCGTGATTCATTCTGGTTTTACTAGTATCAAGAATATATTCCCAAATCTCCAAACAGGGCAAACTGGAATCACTTCGGTTAAAACTGGGATAACTTCTTCATCATAAGTCCAATAATATTGATTCAACTTCAGGATGATTCTAAACTGATTTATGAGTCCAGATCAAGTTTCTTACATCGTGATTCATTCTGGTTTTATTTGTATCAAGAAGAAATTGCCAAATCTCCAAACAGGACAAACTGGAATCACTACGGTTAAAAGTGGGATAACTTTTTCATCATAAGTCCAATGATATTGATTCAACTTCAGGATGAGTCTACACTGATTTATGAGTCCAAATCAAGCTTCTTACATCGTGATTCATTCTGGTTTTATTGGTATTAAGAATAAATTCCCAAATCTCCAAACAGGGCAAACTGGAATTACTTCGGTTAAAAGTAGGATAACTTCTTCATCATAACTCCTATGATCTTGAGTCAACTTCAGGGTGATTCGACAGTGATTTATGAGTCCAAATCAAGATTCTTACATCGTAATTCATTCTGGTTTCATTTGTATCAAGAATAAATTGCCAAATCTCCAAACAGGGCAAACTGGAATCACTTCGGTTAAAAGTGGGATAACTTCTTCATCGTAAGTCCAATGATATTGATTCAACTTCAGGATGAATCTACACTGATTTATGAGTCCAAATCAAGCTTCTTACATCGTGATTCATTCTGGTTTTATTTGTATCAAGAAGAAATTGCCAAATCTCCAAACAGGGCAAACTGGAATCACTACGGTTAAAAGTGGATTAACTTCTTCATCATAAGTCCAATGATTTTGATTCAACTTCAGGATGATTCTACACTGATTTAGGAGTCCAAATCAAGCTTATTACATCGTGATTCATTCTGGTTTTAATGGTATCAAGAATAAGTTGCCAAATCTCCAAAGAGGGCAAACTGGAATCACTTCGGTTAAAAGTGGGATAACTTCTTCATCATAACTCCTATGATCTTGAGTCAACTTCAGGGTGATTCTACACTGATTAATGAGTCCAAATCAAGCTTCTTACATCGTGATTCATTCTGGTTTTATTAGTATCAAGAATAAATTCCCAAATCTCCAAACAGGGCAAACTGGAATCACTTCGGTTAAAAGTGGGATAACTTCTTCATCATAAGTCCAATAATATTGATTCAACTTCAGGATGATTCTAAACTGATTTATGAGTCCAGATCAAATTTCTTACATTGTGATTCATTTTGGTTTTATTTGTATCAAGAAGAAATTGCCAAATCTCCAAACATGGTAAACTGGAATCACTACGGTTAAAAGTGGGATAACTTCTTCATCATAAGTCCAATGATATTGATTCAACTTCAGGATGATTCTACACTGATTTATGAGTCCAAATCAAGCTTCTTACATCGTGATTCATTCTGGTTTTATTTGTATTAAGAAGAAATTGCCAAATCTCCAAACAGGGCAAACTGGAATCACTTCGGTTAAAATTGGGATAACTTCTTCATCATAACTCCAATGATATTGATTCAACTTCAGGGTGATTCTACACTGATTAATGAGTCCAAATCAAGCTTCTTACATCGTGATTCATTCTGGTTTTATTAGTATCAAGAATAAATTCTCAAATCTCCAAACAGGACAAACTGGAATCACTTCGGTTAAAAGTGGGATAACTTCTTTATCATAACTCCTATGATCTTGAGTCAACTTCAGGGTGATTTGACACTGATTTATGAGTCTAAATCAAGCTTTTTACATCGTGATTCATTCTGGTTTTATTAGTATCAAGAATAAATTCCCAAATCTCCAAACAGGGCAAACTGGAATCACTTCGGTTAAAAGTGGGATAACTTCTTCATCATAAGTCCAATAATATTGATTCAACTTCAGGATGATTCTAAACTAATTTATGAGTCCAGATCAAGTTTCTTACATCGTGATTCATTCTGGTTTTATTTGTATCAAGAAGAAATTGCCAAATCTCCAAACAGGGTAAACTGGAATCACTACGGTTAAAAGTGGAATAACTTCTTCATCATAAGTCCAATGATATTTATTCAACTTCAGGATGATTCTACACTGATTTATGAGTCCAAATCAAGCTTCTTACATCGTGATTCATTCTGGTTTTATTTGTATCAAGAAGAAATTGCCAAATCTCCAAACAGGGCAAACTGGAATCATTTCGGTTAAAAGTGGGATAACTTCTTCATCATAACTCCAATGATATTGATTCAACTTCAGGGTGATTCTACACTGATTAATGAGTCCAAATCAAGCTTCTTACATCGTGATTCATTCTGTTTTTATTAGTATCAAGAATAAATTCCCAAATCTCCACATAGGGCAAACTGGAATCACTTCGGTTAAAAGTGGGATAACTTCTTTATCATAACTCCTATGATCTTGAGTCAACTTCAGGGTGATTCGACACTGATTTATGAGTCCAGATCAAGTTTCTTACATCGTGATTCATTCTGGTTTTATTTGTATCAAGAAGAAATTGTCAAATCTCCAAACAGGGTAAACTGGAATCACTACGGTTAAAAGTGGGATAACTTCTTCATCATAAGTCCAATGATATTGATTCAAATTCAAGGTGATTCTACACTGATTAATGAGTCCACATCAAGCTTTTTACATCGTGATTCATTCTGGTTTTATTAGTATCAAGAATAAATTCCCAAATATCCAAACAGGGTAAACTGGAATCACTTCGGTTAATAGTGGGATAACTTCTTCATCATAAGTCTAATAATATTGATTCAACTTCAGGATGATTCTAAACTGATTTATGAGTCCAGATCAAGTTTCTTAATTCGTGATTCATTCTGGTTTTATTTGTATCAAGAAGAAATTGCCAAAACTCCAAACAGGGTAAACTGGAATCACTACGGTTAAAAGTGGGATAACTTCTTCATCATAATTCCAATGATATTGATTCAACTTCAGGATGATTCTACACTGATTTATGAGTACAAATCAAGCTTCTTACATCGTGATTCATTCTGGTTTTATTTGTATTAAGAAGAAATTGCCAAATCTCCAAACAGGGCAAACTGGAATCACTTCGGTTAAAAGTGGGATAACTTCTTCATCATAACTCCAATGATATTGATTCAACTTCAGGGTGATTCTACACTGATTAATGAGTCCAAATCAAGCTTCTTACATCGTGATTCATTCTGGTTTTATTAGTATCAAGAATAAATTCCCAAATCTCCACATAGGGCAAACTGGAATCACTTCGGTTAAAAGTGGGATAACTTCTTTATCATAACTCCTATGATCTTGAGTCAACTTCAGGGTGATTCGACACTGATTTATGAGTCCAGATCAAGTTTCTTACATCGTGATTCATTCTGGTTTTATTTGTATCAAGAAGAAATTGTCAAATCTCCAAACAGGGTAAACTGGAATCACTACGGTTAAAAGTGGGATAACTTCTTCATCATAAGTCCAATGATATTGATTCAACTTCAAGGTGATTCTACACTGATTAATGAGTCTACATCAAGCTTCTTACATCGTGATTCATTCTGGTTTTATTAGTATCAAGAATAAATTCCCAAATATCCAAACAGGGTAAACTGGAATCACTTCGGTTAAAAGTGGGATAACTTCTTCATCATAAGTCTAATAATATTGATTCAACTTCAGGATGATTCTAAACTGATTTATGAGTCCAGATCAAGTTTCTTACATCGTGATTCATTCTGGTTTTATTTGTATCAAGAAGAAATTGCCAAAACTCCAAACAGGGTAAACTGGAATCACTACGGTTAAAAGTGGGATAACTTCTTCATCATAATTCCAATGATATTGATTCAACTTCAGGATGATTCTACACTGATTTATGAGTACAAATCAAGCTTCTTACATCGTGATTCATTCTGGTTTTATTTGTATTAAGAAGAAATTGCCAAATCTCCAAACAGGGCAAACTGGAATCACTTCGGTTAAAAGTGGGATAACTTCTTCATCATAACTCCAATGATATTGATTCAACTTCAGGGTGATTCTACACTGATTAATGAGTCCAAATCAAGCTTCTTACATCGTGATTCATTCTGGTTTTATTAGTATCAAGAATAAATTCCCAAATCTCCAAACAGGGCAAACTGGAATCACTTCGGTTAAAAGTGGGATAACTTCTTTATCATAACTCCTATGATCTTGAGTCAACTTCAGGGTGATTCGACACTGATTTATGAGTCTAAATCAAGCTTCTTACATCGTGATTCATTCTGGTTTTATTAGTATCAAGAAGAAATTGCCAAATCTCCAAACAGGGCAAACTGGAATCACTTCGGTTAAAAGTGGGATAACTTCTTCATCATAACTCCAATGATATTGATTCAACTTCAGGGTGATTCTACACTGATTAATGAGTCCAAATCAAGCTTCTTACATCGTGATTCATTCTGGTTTTATTAGTATCAAGAATAAATTCCCAAATCTCCAAACATGGTAAACTGGAATCACTTCGGTTAAAAGTGGGATAACTTCTTCATCATAAGTCCAATAATATTGATTCAACTTCAGGATGATTCTAAACTGATTTATGAATCCAGATCAAGTTTCTTACATCGTGATTCATTCTGGTTTTATTTGTATCAAGAAGAAATTGCCAAATCTCCAAACAGGGTAAACTGGAATCACTACGGTTAAAAGTGGGATAACTTCTTCATCATAAGTCCAATGATATTGAGTGATGCGTCCCTAGGATGCTCTTTGGTTGATGGGAATGGATAGTTAATCCCAAGACCCTCCAAGATGATTCTCAAGTTTGCTGCCTTATCAGACGCCAAATCCTTTAGTTCTGCTAGGTTCTTCTCCTCATAGTATCCTCTTTCTTCTACAAACTTCACATCCCTTGATATAAGCACCCTCCTGGTCACTGGATCATAGCATTTGTACCCCTTCTGAGTCAATGAGTAACCAATGAACATCCCCTTTGTACTCCTTGCCTCCAACTTGTTCCTTAATTCTCCTGGTTTGTGAACAAAGCAGAGACACCCAAAGACTTTGAGATGATCTAGTGCTGGTCTACACTTGTTCAAGACTTCAAATGGTGATTGGTCTCCAAGGATTTTGGTTGGAGTCCTGTTGATTAAGTAACAAGCAGTGGACACACCATCACTCCAGAATCTCTTTGGCACGTTTGCTTGGAACATCATGGACCTAGCCACTTCCATGAGATGTCTATTCTTCCTCTCGGCTACTCCATTCTGTTGTGGGGTGTATGGACAACTTGTTTGATGAAGAATTCCATGCTGAGATAGGTGCTGCTTGAAGGCTTGACTTGTGTACTCTCCACCATTATCTGATCTAAAAATTTTAAGCTTTGCATTAAAATGGTGATGCGTCCCTAGGATGCTCTTTGGTTGATGGGATGATGGATAGATCCTTGCAAGAACGAATCAGAGACTCAAGTTCTTCAAGGCGTGTGGATTGAATGGTGACACAAGAGGGATGGATGATCTCTTGATACTCCTAGATGAATAACTTGGATATGACACACCAAACTAAACACCCTTAGGTCTCTGGATACTACACACCAGAAATCGACACACTTTCTAGAGAGAGAGAGCCGTCAAGGAGAAAGAAACTTGTTTATTAAAAAGCTGGATGAGTACAAGAGGGTGTAGAGAACCCTTTAAATAAGAAACCAGAGAACATGCTCTCTAGGGTTTCGACATTAAGCCAAGAAAAGGAAAGAAAGGAAAATATAGTCTAAGTTTAACATAAGCTTTAAAATGAAATAAAAATGTAACTTCTTTAGCCTTGGACCGAGATAGGGCCTAAGTGATGTGAAGACAAGTTGTGGCCTCGTTAAAAACCTTCCTCCGGAAAACCTCATGGGACAAAACCAAAAGCAAGGAAAAGAGCACGCACCCCATGTCTTGCCTAGACACTAACTCAGTTTGATGTAGAGATGGCTTGAATGGTGATCAAGACATCTCGGATCAGACCTTGTCCAAGACTTCTTGTTGTGGATGTGAAGTGAGTAATCCAACAACATTCTCCTTAGCTTCTTGACTCTGGAACGAGTCATGGGACCTTCAGGAATGGCTAGAGCATCCTCACCGAGTGGTTGATGCATTGTGGCTTCATGTGGCTCATCTAGACCCTCCTTGTCCTCCTTAGTGATCCGGTCCATGATCACCTCATATGCACTCTTAAAGGTTGCATGCTTGGTGCTTTCCAGGATCACATCAGGAACTCCCCACTTTCAGCTTAATTTGTTTTTGATTACAAGAGAGGCTAATATATAGCCCAACTACACAACAAACTAGCTAATAAACAATTACTTGTGTAGGGAATGGATAAACAATAATATTGTGGGGAAATCAGAAGGGGCAGGCTGGCTGGGACAGGCTGGGCACGTCCAGAATGGTGAGAAAGTGACTGGAGGAAGAGGCACACACAGCTTGGTGTGATAGTGACAGGTCAGTCCTCTTCTTATGCACCACTTGCTCTCTTTCTTGTCTAAATCAGAACCAGCTAGTTTCAATTGCATTCAAACTGAATTGCCTTGACTTCTGGAGCATTAGCCACGTCCATAATGTCTTCCCCACTCATTCCTTGCCTTGCAAGTCAAGTCTGGTTAGGTTTTGGATGAATAGTAGACAGATTCAAATCTTCTCACTTTGCTGTCCTAGTTTGAACCTTAATCCAGCTTGCTTCTTCTTCTCTGTGTTTTATTATTCCAACACTCCCCCTCAAGCTTGACCATAGGAGATCCTTGGACAAGCTTGGAACCTTGAAGAAGCTCCCTCATTAAAAACCTTGGCCAGAAAACCCTCCTTAGGGATAAAACCAACCAAGGAAAAGAGTAGAGTTCTCCAAAGCCTAGGGATTGGCCAGTGAGCCTAAGGAACTTCAGATTTCTCATGGTGGAGTCCTTAGGCTCTGGATCGTGGCCTAACTTGTGGTGCAAGCGTGGACTCCATCACTTGCACACACCAACACCTTGGACTCTTCTTAGACCCCGGTTTGTGTCTCCCCCTCTCTTCTGACTACTCGCCATCTTGATAGGTAAGGATGGACCGGTTCTTTGCTTCATTGAGTCTCAAGTAAGGTACCTGATACAATATCCCACAGGTGCATCAGTTCTCAAGGTAATGCACTAATCACAATAATCTCAATAACATTTTAATCATAAGAACAACAATGAATGTTTTGAGATGAGTTTAAGGTGCTTCCCTTTCATCATTATGGTAGGGAGTGAACTCCACTTGAGTCCCCACTTGGTAAGACATCTCTCAGATCATAGGAAGCTCATTCACACTCCCCCTCAAGCTTGGAACCGAGAATAGGTGAAGGTCCAAGCTTGCAAGGTTGCAATGAGTTCATGATAGCTTCTTTGATCCGGCTGGTGAGGAAGGATGCAAGAGTGAACTCCACTTCTTGCCAAGAGACAATGGACGACTTGGATCCTCAGAATTGCACACCAATACCCCTCCTCAAGCTTGATCCAGAGAGAATAGGTGAAGGACCAAGCTTGGAAGTGGGCAGTACTGAGCTTGAACCAGGAGCACAACAGTTCCAACACCTGCGCTTAAGCCAACTGATCCACCTTTGATCTCTGCTCCATTGCCTTTGGACCACCGGTCTCCTCATGACTTAGGTGATGGTCTTCCTTGTGTGTCTCATGAACCAGGAGCTCAACACCCAAACAGGCTGCGCTTAATTCAACCGGTTCTACACACAAGCTATCTCTCCATGGTCAGGAATATACATCATGTGTAGGCTCTGAACTTCATGGGCAATGTCTTCTTCTTTGTCTTGGATTGGTGGTGGACAGAGAGCACCTCTTGTGTACCTGAAACATCACTCAAACTCCAGCAAGAATTAGACCACACAGTATGACCAGACCTTGATAACTCACCAAGTCTGATCCATCATGTTAAACAAGATGCAAAGGACTGAATCTAAACAACTCATTCAGTTCAAATCCAAGCAACCAACTCTCTAAATGCACATGTATGATAACTCATCAATAACAAGGTATTTAGGCAAATTTTAATGACCATTTAAGCAACACTATGATTAAATGTCAAAAACAGAGACTAGATAACTCATCTAATCACCTTAACCAGTTTAAGAATGCATCACAGGACCAGGAACAACCTATGGATGCAAAACAAGACATAGAGCCAACATATAGATGCATTACATGACCAGGAAACTCTCCTAGACCTCTAGCAATGCCACAAGACTCAAACCAGGTTCTAGACAACTCGCCTAGACAATTCTGAACACAAACAATTTATCTAAAGCAATAACTAGTCATGACCATGCTAGCAAGCTTAGAAACAATTCAAAACAGAACCACACACACAGTTTTTGTATTATGGGACAGAAACTAGGTTCAACAACTCTAGCACTTGAACCTGTCCCAAGAACAAAACAATTCACAAATAACTAAACTAGGACATTAACTAGACATAACCATGCTAGTAAACTCCTAGAACAGTCCACACACAACCAGAAAAAAATTTAAACAATTATTAAGTATACTGGGACAGAAACTAGGTTCAACAACTCTAGCAACTTTAAACTGTCCCTAAGATACTAAACACACCACTCAACACAACCAGACATAAAGACACAAGCTTTACTCAAGGGAAAGAGGTTTAGCTTACAACCAAGGAACCTGATCTGGTTCCTTGAACCTCCAAGGCACATGGTTCACCTGAACTTGGCAGATTTGGATTTTGGGTTCTCTACCCAACTCCATTCCTTTGAGTGTGCTTTCCCCTTGAACCTCTCATGCTTAGGACCTCTCCTTTCTTCCTGTTTACCAGACGCCACCTTCTGGAAGATAGTGAGAGACTCCATCTTGAAAAGAACATCAGAATTGCTTGTACAGATTTTGTTTGGAGTTTTGCTTGCCAAACAGCTCCAAAACATTTTTCTTCCAAGAGATCTCTTCAGGATGGACAGGAGGCACGAGGATAGACTATGGAGAGTCTCTGTACACGCCATTGTTGCAGTCTTCTTCCTCTTGAAGAGACTGAACAGCCAACTAGACAGAAACTTCTCCAATTGTTTTAAAACAGCCATGAGGGTGAGCTTGTGCTTGATTTGCGGAAGCTTTGAGTTTCAGGAGCTTGGGAGCTCTGATACCATGTGAGAATAGACAGATTATGGTGTGTGAGTGATGTAGAAACAGAGTATAGAATGATGTAAGAGAAAGAGAATCAGAGAGACAAGTGAGATTTAAAGAGACTGCAATGTAGAGTATTGGAGAATAAGAGAGATTTAGGAGGAGTATGAGATTATTGTGAGAGATTTCGTGTAAGAGAGTAAGTAACCAGAGAATAGAGAGATTAATGAGACAGGAGAATGGTGAAGAAGAAAGGGGAACTCCCCACTTTCAGCTTAATATGTTTTGATTACAAGAGAGGCTAATATATAGCCCAACTACACAACAAACTAGCTAATAAACAATTACTTGTGTAGGGAATGGATAAACAATAATATTGTGGGGAAATCAGAAGGGGCAGGCTGGCTGGGACAGGCTGGGCACGTCCAGAATGGTGAGAAAGTGACTGGAGGAAGAGGCACACACAGCTTGGTGTGATAGTGACAGGTCAGTCCTTCTTCTTATGCACCACTTGCTCTCTTTCTTGTCTAAATCAGACCAGCTAGTTCCAATTGCATTCAAACTGAATTGCCTTGACTTCTGGAGCATTAGCCACGTCCATAATGTCTTCCCCACTCATTCCTTGCCTTGCAAGTCAAGTCTGGTTAGGTTTTGAATGAATAGTAGACAGATTCAAATCTTCTCACTTTGCTGTCCTAGTTTGAACCTTAATCCAGCTTGCTTCTTCTTCTCTGTGTTTTATTATTCCAACACTTCTTCATATTCTTCCTCTGAATACTCGTGATCATATTCTGTTTTGTCACCTTCAGACTCATATTCTCCATTCTCAAGAAGAATCATGACCCGTTTGTTGGTGCATTCATTGGCATAATGCCCTCTTCCTTAGCATTTGAAGCACTTGACGTCTCTAGCTCTTGAACTGGTAGCCACGGCCTTTCCTTTATCCTTCCCAAACACCACAGTTGGCTTTGCTTCTTCTTTAGGATATGGTTTGTGTTGAAAGAGAGCAAGCACACACCTCTTCACTGATATTGGGCTGTAGAGCTGAGAAGGAGAATGAGTCCAAGAGGAGAAAGCTGAGTGATCCATTGGGCTGTAACCAAGAAAGGAGTAAAGAGACTGAAGAGAATGAAGCCCAGGACGTGGCCCAACACTCAGATAGCATGCAAGCAAGCAAGCAGGTCAAGAAAGTCAAAAACAGTGGCTAGATATTTTCTGCTCAGAATGCACCTCTGGTTTTCATCATTAGCCCATGGTTTTGGCAACTGGTTTTACCTGTAGTTTTATCTATATAATTAAGTTGTAAAAGAGTTAAGAATGTAACAAGAAAAAAGAATTAATCAGAAAATACTTCTTCTCTTTCAGTTTGCTTACTAA
This sequence comes from Moricandia moricandioides, assembly GCA_905132885.1. Classification (NCBI taxonomy): domain Eukaryota; kingdom Viridiplantae; phylum Streptophyta; class Magnoliopsida; order Brassicales; family Brassicaceae; genus Moricandia; species Moricandia moricandioides. Next base: position 16,953 of record CAJHQQ010005333.1, read on the forward strand.
AAACAGATTGCATACTCAGTTTGATCTGAAACTTGTTTGATCATTTAAACGAGTTTTACTCTTTTCCACTCAAATCTTCATGGTATCAGAGCAGTGTTAGCTCTTGAAGACCAGTTTGCTGCGAAAATCAAATACTCAAAACACTTTCTACTCTGTTTTTACTCTGTTTTTTCTAAGATGGAAAATCAGAAGCAAATCATAATACCAGTTGTACTCAAAGGAGACAACTACTTGTTGTGGTCAAGAATCACCAAAACTGCCTTGAGGAGCCGAGGCTTGTGGGAGCATATTGAAGGCACTCAAGATAAGCCCAAGGGTAAAGAGAAGGCTGGAGAAGAAACCAGCCAAGATGAGTCCAAATGGACACAAGATGATCAGCTTGTTTTAGCAGTTCTACAAAGCTCACTAGAACCAGCTATACTTGCTGCTTACTCATACTGTGAGACGCCTAAGGAGCTATGGGATACTCTACTGAGTGTTTATGGGAACATTTCTAACCTCAGTAGAATTTTTGAGGTTAAGAAAGCACTGAACAACCTTCAACAAGAGGAGCGATTGTTCAAGGATTTCTTTGGAGAGTTCAGGAGTCTATGGGCAGAACTGGAGCTGCTCAGACCTCCAACAACTGATGTGAAGGAGCTGAATGAGAGGCGTGAGCAAGATCAAGTGTTTGGATTACTGCTTGCTCTCAATGGATCATTTAAGGGAATGATTCATCATATCCTAAGGTTTGACAAGCTTCCTAGTCTCAATGAAGTTTGTAATGCTGATCCAGAAGGAGGAGGGTTCAAGAGGTCTCTTCCAAGGAACCAGTGAGACTGCTTATGTGAGTAGAGGAAGCCCTTTTCAAACAAACTGATAGGAGAAATTACAATCTGAAGTGTGACCACTGCAAGCGCATGGGACATACCAAGGAGAAGTGTTGGGTGCTTAAACCTGAACTACGACCAAGAAAGGAAATGAACTATCCAGTGAGGAACAATACACCAAGAGATGATGTGGTGAGGAAGTCAGACTTGGATGCACTTATAAAGAGCATTGCCAAGTTAACCGAATCTGGTAAGAGCTTCTCAGCCTGTAAAAACTCATAAACCTGTGATGTGATCATGGACCGGATCACTAAGGAAGACAATGGGGAGAG
>CAJHQQ010005334.1:0-18089 GCA_905132885.1 Moricandia moricandioides
TGTGTTACCTACAAGTCTATGACTAGAGTTTAGTCTATGACATTAATTTCAATACTAACAATCTTTTCTTTCTTTCTTTTTCTTGTGTGTTTCAGGTACACGAAAAAGATATGGCTGAGAACGAAGAAGAGCAGAATGTCACCAACGCTCCTGTTGTGCGACAACTACCACCACCTCGTCCTATCGAAGCTTATGATACTCCACATACCTTCTACCAGAATAGGTCTGCGATTCAGCTTCCGCCGGTTCAGGGACAAAATTTTGAGATAAAACCACAGATCATCGCTTTGGTCAAGCAGCACTTGTTCCATGGATTACCCTCAGAAATTCCAATGGAACACATAGAGAACCTTGAAGAAATATGCAGTACTACAAGGTCTAATGGATTTCCTTATGACTACCTTCACTGCAAGCTTTTCGCTTTCTATCTGAGCGATAAAGCATTGAGATGGTTGAAATCTCTTCCTCTTGGATCTATCAGCACATGGGATCAGTGTAGAGCAATCTTCTTGGACAGCTTTTACCCAAAGTCCAAAACAACTACTCTTAGGAGTAAGATCACCAGTTTCCAGAATCACGCTTCTGAACCTATGAATGAGGCATGGGAAAGGTTCAACGTGTATCTCAGAGACTGCCCTCATCAAGGCTTCTCGAATGAGCATGTCCTCAACATCTTTTATGATGGAGTGAACTGAAATGTCAAAAATTCTCTCAATGCAGCAAGCAATGGAGATTTTATGACAAGGAATCAGGAGGAAGCATACACACTGATCAAAAATCTTGCTTCCAGCTCTAGGTATCATTACCAGGAATATGAAAGAAGAAGACAAGTTAGCAGTGTGGAATCTCGGAAGATTGGGGAGTTGAATGCAAAGATAGACATGTTGATGCAGAGATTTGTCAACTGCTGTGAGGATGCTGGGGAAGGAGCTTTATTTTAGGCATTTGCATGGTCTATCAATCACCAAGCTAATGGTTTTCAACCAAAGAAATTGACATACTTTCAGCCTCCTAGAAACTCGGGTTCAGTAGCTCAAGAATCTAAGCTTGAAATGATGATGTAGCAGCTGATAGATTATCAACAAAAAGCAGCTAGTGATGTGAGCATGAAGTTTGACAGCATTAATCAGAAAGTAGACACCTTGTATCAGGACTTGAACAACAAACTGGAGTCTCTTTCATCTCATGTCTATAACTGGATATACAAGTGACTCAAAACACCAAAGCGAAAAAAGAGGCTGCAGAAAATTCCTCTAGGAGGAAACAAAGAAAATCCTAGAGAGCAGTGCAATATGGTCTTAGCTGAGAAAAAGAGTGAACAGAAAGGTGAAAAGGTTTAACCAGTCTATGTAAAACCACCACCATATATTCCTAAGGTTCCATACCCAATGCCACCTTGACACTTGATGGATCCCATTAGTGCAGAGAAGCTAGTAGGCTTTAACAAGATGGTGAGAAGAATTCCTAAGGAGACCTCATTTGAAATTTCGAGGTAAATTTGTCCCTTGCATATGTTCTTTAAAAACTGTATAGAGACTCAAGAAGGAATTAAAGCCCTCTTTACCACGGCTTTAACTGCACCAGCACCACTGAGAGTATTACCTAGAGTTGAAGATCCTGGGAAATTTGTCTTCCCATGCTCTATAGCTGGTTTTGAGTTCAATGATTCTTTGTGTGATTCTGGATCTAGTGTGCATGTTATGTCAAAGGAAATCAAAGAGAAGCTGGGAAGCTGGGAATCAATAGGATTCAGCCATTCAATATGACTCTTGCATTTGCTAACTCCTCCACAACAACTCCATATGGTACGGGCCCTGAGGTACATGTGCAAATGGGAAATTGTCTAGTGCATGTTGATTTTCAGGTTGTGGAGATGGTTGAGGAATTTGTTGTACCATTGATTCTTGGGAGGCCATTCATGGGCATAGTTGGTGCAATAATTGATCTCCCTAACAAGTGAGTGTCATTTGTAAACATAGACAAGAAGGTATTTTACAAGGAAATCCCAACCAGCATAGTACAAAGGCATGAATCTTGCATCACTATGGATATTCCTGGAAAAGCGGTTAATGGTAAAACAAAGATCAAAGAAGTATTGGATGGAGACTCCCAGCTATGTGCCATTAAAAGAATTAAACAGCATGGTGCCAAAGCCAATGTGAAGAGCGAAAGGATCAAAGTGGGTCCTTTGACTTTGGTTCCTTTGAAATTTGATGGAGACTCAGTTGAATATAAGATAAAATGTAAATTAACCTCGAAACCTTTCTCTAAGGTTAAAGTGTTTCTTACATCTGAGTTCAAGGAGAAAGGACAAAATGTTTTTCTTAATGGAATTATGGAGCTCAGCATGTCCAGTTGTGGAGCTTGTTTTGGAGCTTGTTTTGGAGCAAGTTCATCTACTCAACCCGGTTGATCTCCATCTTAAAGTTGAGATAACAACTTAAAACAAGAGCTAGGTGGGAGGCAACCCACTTGTAAGTATATATATATTTTTTACTTCACTTTTAATTTTTGGTTTTAGTTTTCTTTTGTTTCAAGTTTCAAAAAAAAAGGATTGGCCGATCTTTTCACTGCACCGGTCAATCAACTGCTCGAACAGAGGGAATGAGTCCAATGCAATTTAGCGAATGGGCTGATGATCGACCAAAGCTACCAAAAATGATCAATCTGCAGGAGACCGGTCGATTTCTACTCAGACTGGTCGATCTTCTCAAGTAAGTTTTTTTTCATCCCCAAAAACAAATTCCTTTTATTTTATAAACCTCCTTCTTGATTAATTTTTCACACCGAGACGTTGTGAAATAAGTCTGGGGGAGGGTATTAACGTTACTAATTCGTTTATTCATTTTGTTTTCTTTTCCTTTTAGAGTCTTGAGTCTTTTATTTTATTGAGTCGAAATTTAGTCGGGGACTATGAACTTTTCTTGGAACTAACTATCTAACCATCATTTTAATGACCATTCTTTCAGCTATTAACTTCAGACTGTACAACATGGAAATAGCTAAAGTGGACTGATCTGCTATTACCATCAATGCTTTTTTTGTTGTTCGAAGGATCCAAAATTGACCTCCCACTAAATATACATAGTTCTCTTATCTTGGGGCTTGGTATACACTAGATCGGACTCCTCGCTCAGGTCTGAAAAGACTAGTCTGTGTGAGTATGGTTTCCCTCTCTCTTCCCTTCAAAAAAAGAAAAAGAAAAAAGAAAGAAAAAGGATAAAGGTCAAAAAGAAGTAAACAAGTTGCTTAGTAGCTACAACCATTAGTGCTTGTATCTCATGGAAGCATGTCTAATAAACTCAGTCAATAAAAAATGATATCCTACAAAGTAGAGAAAAAACGACTGAGGGAAGTGAGAAAAGAGAGAGGAAAGAAACCGGAGTAAGACTGTCTTTGTGATCAGAAACCTAAATGTGTAATAATCTATGTGTTGATCGATAACCCCTCAATGAGACTGCACCTTTAATCTTGAATGAGGTTAGTGATGGTGAATTTGGACAACTTTTATGAGCTGTGGGCAGAAAATGGTTAGGTTGTTAAGCTGAGGTCGAGTACATGAACATACGTTCTTAGGTTGGTGCTTTTTGATATGGCTTGCAACTGACAACGGTAAGACGGTGTTCTAAAGGAAATGTGAGTTCTTATGTTTTCAAACCTCTTCTTTATACTTTGAATTATATTTTGTTTGAGGACAAACAAAAATCTAAGTCTGGGGGAGTTGATAAACGGTGTTTCTGTCAATTTTTAACATTTGTTTTGAGTCATTTATCGAGTCATAATATATGTATTAGAGTCATTTAGTCCTTTATAGAGTCTTTTAAGATTGAAATAGGTTTGCAAGGACTTTCTGGCACAAAAATTAAGGATCAGAGCAAAACATGATGAATTTGGCGTTTTAAGGCAAGATCGGTCGATCTCCCACTTAGACTGTTCGATCTCGTGAACAAGAGCATACCAAAAAAGTGCCGAATGGGTAACAGATCGAAGAAGAAAAGATAAGTTGGTCGATCAGTCAAAGATCGGTCGGTCTCCATTGGCTTTGGTCGATCTTGGGCCCGGTCTGTGCAAACAAAAACCAGATTTTTGGTTTAATTAAATTTTTGAGCCGGTTTAGCCTAGGGGTTCGTGCAAGACATGTTTAGACCTATATTTTCAGTTTTCTTACTAGCTTTTCAGAATACGCTTATTTTTACTTTTGATTAGATACTTCTCTTGAGATTTGTTCCATCAGGGAGACGATACTATACTTTGTTTCAAGAGAAGATTTTTGAACCCCCTTATTGATTTCTATTGATATTATGTTTTATTCAGTGATTTTTTGTGCTTCAATATCCATGTTTGAGTAATCTATTAGTTAGGTTTAGGGTTCAAGAGAATTCATGGATTGATGATTGTGATTTGTTACAATATGGAATAATCTATCGGTTTCTTCATCTAGGTTATTCTTAGTGCCTGAACTGTATTGAAACTTGCTCCTGATTCGTAGGTTGATTAATGCACCGAAAGTGTTTGATTAAATGCATGAATGAACCTAGATGAGAGAAATATTCTTAACCAATGAAAGTTGTTGTTAGGAAGTTTTGTGAACTTATCAAACTTGTTCTTATTGCATGTTTAGAATCTGAAATTCAATGGAAGTTAGTCTTTAAGATTCTAATACATAGGGTTTAGTATTGAGGAAGTAGACTAGTCTAATTGAGTGATTTTATTTCTAGAACGGTTCTTAATACATTCCCTGAAGAAGTTTCACGTCGATCAATCTATGCTTCCCAAGATTTCCCGAGACCTAACGCTTTTTATTCATAAGTTTACATTGTTGTTTGCTTTCTACTTCTACATTCTTGCAACTGGAAACTACAAAAAAAAAACCAATTTATCTTAACTCTACTCTTGAAGAGTCGTTGTGTAACCTTGGTCCTTGTGGATTTGATCCCTGAAATACTACTGCGTTTCATTGTGCACTTGCAGTAGACTTTTAAGGGTAAAACCTGATTGTATCAATGGTTTCACTACCACAACATCCTGAAGAAAGAGAGGCTGGCTTATGCCATTGATAAACTTAGAGATGATGTCTTTAAATGGTGGGTCCAAGAAGAGGATGATAGATGGTTTTACAAGGAGCCAACTATCAAAACGTGGAGAGCTCTTACGGAAGTCATGAGGGATGTATTTGCACCACAATTTACAATTTCTGAAATCTATGAACTATATCCAAGGAGATATCCAACTCATGGTTCTAAAGAAGCAAGGAGAGTTATAGTACAAGAGAGTCAAAGTGGCTTGCCTCAACAAGCCAAACTAGGGGCACGCCATTGTCCATTGCTTAGCCATAAGAGTCAAAGCCCAAATTCCATGGAGATGAGTAAAATTATCAGGCAAAACACTTTGAGCACAACTAAAGTGAAACCAGAGTCAACTACTATGCAAGTAAAGGCTAAGGTAAGTCCTACAATTGATGATATAGTTCATGAATCATCTACCACTTGTATGATGCATTTGTATTTGTTCAAGAGCGTTATTACAGAGCCTAGATCCTACGGAGATGACACACCAAGATCAAACCTTCTAATGGACCAGAAGGAAAAGCAATCAAAGTTGCTTAAAGAAGCAAAACCAGTAATCAAAGTATCAAACCGAGGTAAGTTTCTAAAACCACTTTTGGTTGAGTCTCTAAACTTGTATATTTATGGTACAGGAAAGACAAAAGAGAGTTCAATTCTTACTGAATTCCCAAGCAAAGAATACAATTTCACTCATGAGCCACACAATAAGTGGAAACCGAAATCTGAACAAGAGATTATTCAAGTACCAAAACATGAGGTAAATTTCACTCTAGACCAGAAGGTTCTTATTGACTCCATGACAAGATTTATTCACTTTTCTTGTCCAAGAGAAAGTGAAATAGGTACATGAACTAGGGGAGATCACATTGCCGAAAGGAAGAAACACCAACCAAGATGCTTGTAGTTTCTATCCATAAACTAGAACAAGGTTATTTTGAATTCAAATACACCAATAATGAGGTAATATTTGGGGGCATCATGTCCTTATCATCCCACTACTCAGATATGATACACTTGTTCTTGTCAAAAGTGCCAAAAACAGGTTGTATATCAAGTTGGAAGCACAATACAAGTCCAATTCAAGTGAGAGATTGATATATGGTGTTTTTCACATCATTGTATATATGTTTTTATTTGATTCAAGACTCTAAACCGTGTTAGTCTAGTCCCTTGTGGTCTTTTTCAGGTCTGGAGTTGATAGAAGAGTAAAAAAGGGCACATGAAGATAAGATGTCTTTTTGGAGTAATCCTGCGGAGAACACTCAAGAAGAACAGTCCCGAGACTGTTCTCAAGCGGAACAGGCGGACGGGTGATCCCGATGACTGTTGCAGACGAATATGGATACTTCTATTTCGGGAATTAAAGCCATGTTGCCCTAATTTTCTTCTACCTATTGGCGCCTCCCTATAAAAATTATTTTCTATTTTTTGAGACGCTAGTTTTGACCAGAGACCTAGACTTGTTTTGGTGATTTGCAATTGTAAGGGAGAAGGCTCCATCTTTCCTAGAGAAGATCATCCTAAACCCTTTATTTTTCTACTCTTATCTTATGCAGTTTATTTCAGATTTAATGTCTTTGTTTCACTGCATCATGATTGAGTAGTCATCTGGCTCGCCTAGGGTTTTAGGGTATTGATAAACAAGCCAAACATAGATAAGCATCATTCATTGGACTCTTCATTCATATTAATCTTATTGCTTGCATTAACTTGATCACTTAATGCTAGATCCGCTGTTCATCGCCTAGCTAACCACGCAGGAGATAACTTGACCTATATTGAATGAGCTTAATGTCTTTAATCAGCGGAGATGGGCAAAACATAACACGTCAGCGATGCTTTCCATCTTTTTTTTTTTGTAATGATTGGCCCATCATCTGTTTTAAACCTCTTATTAGATTTTGAACCAAGCTTAAAAAGCGCATGTTTATTTTTCGAGTTAAATAAAAGTTTTTAATGAATTTGTATATAATAGTGCATAGGTTTGGAAACATTCATCCAGAATCGAAGAATAATATTTTACCAGACCGAAAAACATAAACCGAATCTGTATCAAATTTCATAAATAACCAAGTGGATTCTATATCTTTGGAACCAAAAAGAGAACCAAACCAAGAACCGAATAGTTACCCCAATTTTTAATACAAATATATACCTACAAATATTAATTATATTTAATTTCTAAATAACCAAATATCATAAATATTATTTATAAACCAAATTAACAAAAAAAAACTAATTTTTCAATTATTTGAAATTATCCAAATTATCCGATAGTTTTATCTAAACAACCCCAGTTACCAGAAATTTAAACTTAAAACCCCTGAATTATCCTTTTTTAATCTATAAATCTAAAATTTACCAAAAACCATAATCAAATTGAAACCAAATTGGATCCTTTTTTAATAGTAGCCGGTTGCTAATTTTACTACCGAACCGGGCCAAAAAGCAAAACAAACCTTTTAATGGAATATATAGATGTCATATATGTTTAGTAAGAAGTATAAGTATATATCTAAAAAATAATATCTATTTCATTAATGAATTGGTTTTGTTTGGTAATTTCCCTAAAATATATATATTTATTTTTTTTATTATGCATGTGGAAACTAACTCAAGCAAAACATGTTCAAGTAAGATACTTAGAATCATCATTTATTTTTCAACATGAGTACATCGAGCTGGATCAACAACCATAATTATATAAATGGTATAGTCTTCTAGGTTATGGAAACTTCTTCTTATTGATCGCAAAAGGATCGATTGTAACTTGTACATAATAACTATACTTTATTATAATGAATCTCCAATTACTATAATAAGGGTCATACATTATATCAATAATATTGAACTTACAACCTATAAACTATAAAGTTTTTATTTTATATTATGGGTTCTTATCGCTTAGTTAGAATATTGTATTACTTTAAGTCATATTCGTGATACACTCAACGTCGGTTTAATCAAGTCATCTTATTGTATTTCACATGTTTTGAGTTTCACATAGATGATAGATGGGTACAAACACACAACATCACATTTTTTTTAATATTTGAATTGAAATGAAAAAAAATATTATAAACGAAAGTAAAATATGAAAGTATGAGGAGTCGTGTGTTTTTATGTAGTTGTATAATAATATATGCATTGTTTAGAAAATAGGGGTTGAAAGAGATATGACACACGGTAGTTAGATTTATTAGAAATCATGTGTTTTCTTTTAGTTGTATAATTATTTTTGCATTAATTAGCAAATAAAAAGAATCGTGGGTTGATATGCAAAATTACCAGTAAACCATTAATGAGGGGCAAAAGTTTATTTGAAAACATGATGACATTCAAAGTAATATACCAGGAAACTTAAGGTAAATGTTAACAATGATTTTGCTTTAATAATATTGATCATTTCTTTGAAATATTTTCAAAACATACAATTTTGAATGGAGTCGCCAACCAAGTATCTATTCTATTAATTTTGAATACTATGTTTATCTACTTACAAATAGTCTAGGTTTGATCATTGCATTTAACTAATTTTTTTATTTATTTTACTTTTATCTAATTTAATATTATTAAATATATACGTTAGCCTAAAATTAAGGAACTAAATATCTAATGTATTGTTTTTAAGAAAAAATAATCAATTCACTTTATATTTACAAAATTTGAATAACTAATCAATTATATTTTATTTACTTATATAAAAAAATCTATTCTGTTAATTTAGAATCCTATTTCTAATAACATAGAAATAGTCTAGGTTAGACCATTGCATTTAACTAGCTTTCCCATTATTTTTAATTTTACCTAAGTTAATTATTATTAAATATATACACTAACCTAAAATTAAGGAGCTAAATATCTAATGTATTAAAAAGAATAATCAATTCACTTTATATTTACAAAATTTGAATAAATAATCAATTATATTTTATTTACTTATATAAAAAATAATTATATATTCCTACAAATCCGTATAATATAAAATTTTACTTTAGTCTAAATGCAAGTAAAAATTCTTCAAAATCTTCACCAAATATATATTATAACTCTTATAGATAGAGTATTAAAATCACACACACATATATATATATATATATATATATATATATATATTTGATAAAAAAATATTATTAATTAGTTACTATGAATATTTAATGATAGAATATTTTATTATTGATATTTTTATGAGCATAGTTTTATTGACTATTCCAACAAACATGTAAAATCTTTATCAAAAATAAAAATAATTGAAAAATATAAAACACATTTTAAGTTATTCTTCGGCATTCAGATACCTTTGGAATACGTGTTAGATATTTAAATTTTGATTCTAATTTATATCATATCCTAGGTCTCATTCTAGTAAATTTGTAAGTAATAATGAGATTGAGATCTAACGCATTGTTTTGGTGCTAATTTGTATCACATCTTAAATCCATAAAGTAACCATATATCATTTGAATTTGGTTTATATTGGTTTTTTTCAGATATATCCAATGTTAAATCCAAAATTTAAAATCAAAACATAAGAAGTAAATATTTATTTATATAAAATTGAATAACAAAACATAAGAAGTAAATACTTATTTATATAAAATTGAATATTTAAAGTATTAATTTTAAAAATTAATACTTATTTAGATATCATTTCAAAAATATAGAATTGAATGAAAGTACATATTTATATTTATGATTATTTAGACATTTGGACCGGTTATTTAGATTTTTTTTTTCGGGCTTTCCAATTTTTGGGTTACCCACTCGGGTTCGGCTAATAATACTTCAGGTTCATATACTTTTTCTACCACCTTAAAATATTCATTAAGGTATTTCTTACATTTTGGCTGGGTATGTACGAATCAGATTTTTTTCGTTTGGGTTCAGATTCCGAGTTAAATATTTTATGCTCACATTTATTTCAAATAAATAAAAAAATAACTATAAAAATTTTCATCAAAAATATTTGCGCTTTAACTCGGGTTAACATCTAGTTCACTATTAAGTCTCTTCTCCTATCTTGGCAAGTCATTTTGGGATGGGCAAAACATAACACATCACCGATGCTTTCCATTTTTTTTTGTAATGATTGGTAAGATTAGACATTTTATTCGCTAAATTTTATTCGATTTGTTATTTAGTTTGATTCGATCCCAAAAATCCGGATATCTGCAAGTCATCAAAGCAAAACAAATATTAAAATTCATTATCCGTTAAAAATGAAGCAAACCACAAATACTAACCTGTTTATCCTAGACGACTTACGGGGAGGTCTTCTGTGGTGCTTTTAAGATTTTTTTGTTAACAAAGAAAATTGCACGACTTCCAGATAAGTCGTCTCTAAAAAGACATATAAAAGTCATTTGCAAAACTAACCTCTGCATTGACCAGACGACTTCCGTGTAAGTCTTCTGGATGACTTCCTTGTAAGTCTTCTGGATGACTTCATTTCATTTTCTCTAAAACTATAAAGAATTTTTAATATTTTCTTGTTAATTCATGTATATTAATCATTATTGGTGCTACTGAAAGAATTTTTTTTAACTTAATTGGGATATTTATGAGGTTACCAACATTCCTGTTTATTAAAGTCTTCTCGGTTCAAATTGATGTTACATGTTTACTAATGTGTTTTAATTTAAAATTTTCAGATGATTAGTCAGTTACCTGTAGTGTATGGAGTATGGTTGTTGAAAGATGATTCGTGGGTTGATAATTTCAAAGGAGCGAGAATGTTTTTTTTGAGTGAAGGTTTGACACATACTGAACTTGTTGAAATGACTCAAGAAGATTATAACCTGGACATGAAAACAGAGGTTTTGGAGTTAACCTATTCATTACCAGAAGCAATGATGCAACAGATGGCTCCAGACACCCCTCCTATTCATGTTACAAGTGATATACAAGTTTGGAACTTGCTCGAGATAACTAAAACGCATAAAGTACGTCTTTGTGTATCAAGCCTTAAAATGATGAGAACAGTTTCAGATGAAGGGGAAGAAGATGAAGAAGGGGATGAAGATGATGATAATTTTGTTGAAGATGAAAATGATGATGGGGAGGAGGATGCTGATATCCCTGATATTGTTGAAGCAGTTGATGATGGTGAGGATTACACTGAGTATTGAAAAGTTAAAGATGAGGATAAGGAAGAAGAAGATGATATGCATTTTGAAGATTTCAAAGGGACATATAGTAGTGAAGAAGGAAGATCAAATGCTAACAATATCTATGCCAACCAGAGTTTTGTTAGTAAGGATGCACTTTTGTCAGAGTTACAGTTGACAGCGTTGAAACTTAATTTCTCCTTCAGAATAAACAAGTTTAACGAAAACTGTACTTGTAGGAAAATGTCGTGTTAATGGTTGTAGATGGAAGATTATAGCGAGTGTGAAACATGGGACAAAAACGTTTTGGGTCACCAAGTATGTGGAAACTCATACATTTTCTGTGACAGATCGACTGGCTCAGCGGAATCATTGTACTCTGAAGTATGTTGGTAGACTTTTCATAGATCGAGTTGGAATCATTGATGGGTTAAATCCGCATCATATTAAAGATGCAATAAAGAACATGTTTGGCATGACACTTGATTACACCAATTCATATAGAGCATTGTTATATGCGCAAGAAATGGTGAGAGGATCAGCAGAAGATGAGTATGAGCGACTGCCTTCATATTTGAAGCAAATCTCATTAGCAAATTAGGGTTCTATCACTGGTATAGAACTTGATTCTCAGAACAAATTTAAGTCTCTATTTCTCTCTTTTGGAGCTTCTATTCAAGGTTTTCAGTATCAAAGAAGGGTCATCGTGGTGGATGGGACTCACATAAGTGGGAAGTATGGAGGTGTTATGTTAGTTGCAGCCGCACAAGATGAAAATTTTCAGATATTCCCTTTGGCTTTTGGAATCGTAGATGCTGAAAATGACGATTCTTGGGAATGGTTTTTTACAAAATTGAGGAGTTGTATATCCGATCAGTATTCTCTGGTGATAGTCTCGGACCGGCACACGAGCATTAAAAATGTGTGTGATAAGGTGTTTCCTTGGGAAACCCGAGGAATATGTTAAGGTATTCGAGCTGCATTCGATCATCCTGAGTCCAGTCTTGGCATCTCTGACATGCTGCTATGATCTGCTCAGAAGTTGGACCAGCATCGTCATCAACTCTCATCATCTCCCAGAAAGAAGACATCTCTTTAATCACCTCACACCTCGGATTTTCCAGGTCCTCGATGTAATCACAGTTCAAACCAGTGAGGTGTTCAAAATCTATCAGCGAAAAACTCACTTTCTCTAGACAAACGAGACTCCAGATCTCATACTTATTCTTAATGTCAAGCTGGAAAATGAGGATATAATGTTCCAGCCTTGATGCCCATCCAAAATTCAGCTCCTTGAATTTAATGACACTCCCAACTTTGAATCCTTTAACTCCTCATATTCGTCATCATGTAGAGCTTGCCTTACAGCATTAAGCAATTTCAAATCATTTGTATGATAGGAAATGCTTTTGACGGGACTGGGCTTTTCCCTTAATGTATATATCCTCTACGGTAGTTTTGTTAAATCCATTTTCCGGTCTGCAAAAAAATCAATCAACATCTCAAAATTCATATACTGGAAGACTTGCATGTAAGTTTTAGTGAGACGAATTCTGAGACGAATTCCAGGAAGTCTTCCAGAGTGTAAGACTTATCAGAAGACTTCCAAGAAGTCTTCTAGAATGTAAGACTTCTCAGAAGACTTCGAAGTCTTACCGGAAGTCTTCTACAAACTCTTACACTCTGGAAGACTTCCACGAAGTCTTCTACGAACTATTACACTCTGGAAGACTTTCTGGAAGTCTTCTACGAAGTTTTACACTCTGGAAGGAAGTCTTCTACGAAGTCTTACACTCTGGAAGGAAGTCTTCTACGAAGTCTTACACTTCCAGGAAGTCTTCTGAGTAGTCTTTCACTAGAATGAGAGGACGCAAACCCCATAAAATGTAAATAAATAAAAAAAAATGGATGACTTACTGTCGGGGAAGTTATGCAATACCAGCGGTTACAGATCTGAAAAAATCAAGACTACAACTTAAGTTACCGGCGACGCAGTTTCAGATCTGAAAAAAAAAACGGATGGTTAGTTAGTTATGTATGAAGGAGAAACAAGATTCCTCGTGAAGGAGAAACGAGATTCGTCGTGAAGGAGAAATGAGATTCGTCGCAAAACGCGAGATTAGCGGCGGTGAGAACGACGGAAAAGGGAGATTCAATGGAAAAAGAAGAGTTACTTTTGAAATTGCTTCACAGAGAAACGGTGCTAGGGTTTCGTGCTTTTTTCTACATACAGTGAAAAAATAGTATTTATATGTACGGTAAATTATCAAGTTAAGTTTAATGTACAATGGTAAAATGAAAGGTTCGGTCTGGTATGGACGACTTACCTGGAAGTCGTCTGAGGTAAAAAACCACGAGAAGACTTCGTGGAAGTCTTCCACCCTGTAAATACTATTCATCAGACGACTTCCTGGAAGTCGTATGAAGTAAAAACCACGAGAAGACTTCTTGGAAGTCTTCCACCCCGTAAATACAATTCGTGAGACACCCTAAATAAACCCTAAACTTAATAACTAACTAAACACTTCATTAAAATCAAATTTAACTTAGAAAATGTTTAATATAAACAGAAATAAACACAAATAGTAAAAAAATAATTTTTCAAACAAAAATTTGAGCTTTCAGAAAACTAAACCCTAAGAATACAAACAATACTACAACATATGTTACCAAACCCTAAACCAAAGAATACCATGACCCATATATTCACTAATCTATGTTGAAAATAATTAAATTTTACTATATATTAATTTATATCATTTAAAAATGTTTATAATTACATGATTTCAATTTTCCCCTGAAAAATATTTTTTATAAAATTTATAAATTATTTTTAAGATCAACTATACGAGACGACTTTGAGGAAGTCTTCTGGACGACACCTTGTGGAAGTCTTCCAGACGACTTAAAGTTATGTCGTCCAGACGACTTCCACAAACTCAGAAGACTTCCCAGAGTTATATTCATGAAAATAAATCCTGTTTTTTTTAGGCCATAAGGGTCTGGTTGTAATTTACAAGGCAATTGGATTAGTTTTGCATTTGATTCATGTTTCGGTATACTTTTGCATTTAAAATCAAGTTTTGAGTCATATTTGGAAAATTCCCCGTTAATTATTCTAAATTTTGGTTTAGTGAAAAAAAGGAAAGCAAATTGGATGATAACAATATTTTTTTTCTTTTGGGATAGAATTGATGAAATGTTAAAAAAATGTTGTAAATGGATTTTTTTTTTCATTTTTATAGATATCTCTGTATATTCTTGAATATTTTAAATATACTATTATGTAATTGTCACAAAATTATTATATATTGACTAAATTTTAACTAAGATCAAATTATATTATATATTTTCACTTTTTTTGTTGTTCTATTTAATATCAAGTTATTTTTATTTTTATTTCGAAATGATTTTAAATCCTTATTTTAGTATCTATATATCAGTTATTGTAAATTTTAACCTAAAAGCAAAAATATTTAGAATTTATTTTATTTTATTTTCGTTGGTCTGAGTTTGATGAAATGTAAATACATTACTTTATTTTTGTTAGTATGAATTTTTTTTTAAAAAAATTTGTGCATTTTAGATTATATTATATATTTTCACTATATCATTATTTAGTTACAAAAATATTGATTTTAATTTTTTTATTGGATTATAAATAAAATATTGATTAATAAATTTTATGGGTTATTAAAACTTTTGTTGATAAATTTAGTTTAACTAATAAGAATATTAAAATATCAGGATTCATCAATATTTAAAAGTTATGCTTTTCTGTAAAGTTATAAATAATCTTTTGATGATGTGATTTAAATTGAAATATTATAAAAAAACTATAAATTATAATTAATATGACTACAACCTTATTAATAACAACGTATACTAAAATTTAGGAAAGAGATTATAATATCTTTCCAAAATAAGATATTGAATATTTATGTTTAAATATTTGTAGAATAAGATACCTAAAAATATTTCTAAGTATATTTCTATAAGATCACATTTAATATTATATTTCAGTATATTTTTTATTTAAATGTTAATATATATATATATATATATATATATATATATATATAATTTTAAAATATAATGTCAATAATAAAACTTATTAATTAATATTAACCTTTGAGAATTATATACGGGTCACCGGATCTACTAGCATAACCGTTGGTCTAGATCAGGTATAAAAACACTAAATAAAACTAATGACATATATAATTATTTTATAATAAAAACATGTAGATAAAATTACAAAAAAAGTACCTCATACCAACTAATGTTTTTACCAAAAAATCAAATATGGACTTTCAAAGGGCGGATCAAAAACTAAATTATCTTATTAAAGTATGATCACAATTTGGATCCAACCTTTAATTATGTACAAAATATTATTAATAATTAATGAAAAAATTATAACTTTACTATGTTATTGTGGAGTCTATAGTTTACTATTGTTTCTAAACAACATAATAATTATTTTTTTATCTAAACATCATAAATGGTTGGCTACTTTGATACTATCTAGGCTAGAGATATGATTGACATGAAATTTACTTTGGCTATGAACATTTGTTGGTGGAAATCTTGCCACTTGGAAGAATAAAAAGCAAAAGGTAGTTTCAAGGTCGAGAGCTGAAACTGAGTACAATGTTATGGCAAACACTACAAATGAATTCATATGGCTTATCGCTCTTCTTCTGTATCTTGGATTCAAGACTCCTCAACCTATCACCATGCACTATAACAATCAAACAACTATTCACATTGCCTCAAGTTCAGTCTTTGAATGAACCAATCACACTGAATTTAACTGTCATCATATCTATGAGAAGGTGGAACTTGGAACCACACTGAATTTAACTGTCATCATATCTATGAGAAGGTGGAACTTGGAACCGTATCTCTTATTTACAAAGAGTTTTGATCAACTTACAACTATTTTCATCAAATCAGGTAACTTCAAAGTGTACAATCATATTCAAGGAAAGCCTGGCTTGCTTGATCTTGGCCATGGAGTACATACTTTTTTTCTTCAGTATAATTTTTCTTCCAAGTGTTTTTCTATACAAATGATGTGGGTCATCATGGTTCCAACATAGCTTTTGGTACCTCTTTGGTTAAGCTTTTGGGAGAATATTGAAATAAGAAAGTGTTATCTACAAGATCAAAGTGAACACTTCAAAAAATTTGAAGTGGACTCTTTGGTGCACTATGAAATTATTCGTGTGGACATTAATTTTTCCATCCATTCTATTTTAATGCATATCTTTTTAATTTTGTCAATTATTTTCTCTTTTGCATGCAAAAATCTCTGTAACAACTATTTTTTTGTTTCATATATATTTATATCAGGGGTGTGTCCACGCTTTGTGTAGAAACATTGTTTTATTGTTGTTAAATATGATTTTTTTGGATGATATAATTATGTAGTCATGTTTGTTTGACAAGATAATTATTTGTTGTTATTATTGTGTTATGTAATAGTAGGTGATATGTTAATATATTCTGTTTTTTTTTTCAATAATGTGTTGTGTGACCGGGTGATTGTGGTCGAGTGGTAAGGAGACGGGACTGGAACGCCAACACGTTTCAGGTTCGATCCACCTGCTGCGCGAAACTAAGTCACAATTATCATGGTCACCTTACACGGATATGGGCCCATGCTTTAGGGCCCATTTGAATACCCGGAGAGAGGGTCTATCCGTGGGCTGCACCTCCCCTTGGGGATTAGTCTGGGCCTCTCCATGGGCCTGGGATACCCCCAGGTTAATCAAAAAAAAAAAAAATAATAATGTGTTGTGTGTATGATAGTATTTGTTAGTGGTGAAGTGAGTCTGTGATGTAAAACATATTGAATTTCAATTTTTTTTTGCGTTTAGGCATTTATTGATTTTAAGATTAATGATTCAGCATCAAAATTTTATTTTATTTATTTTCATATTTTTGAACATTATTCCTTTAAGATGTTTTGCCCTCCCTCCATATTTTGACCTTGCGCCATCAACATATATGTATTTCGTTTATCTTTCCGGTGTGCAGTGCTTCTCACCATCATCAGAAACAGATTCACTTCTTGTCTCTTGTTGTTCCTCGCCTTCTTCTCACGTGAGATTATCTGGTATTTGTTGTAGATCAGTTTTATGAGTTTCCAGTGCGGTTGTTTCTTACGAAGTTGTAGGTTGTTCCGGTCAATATTGGATGGTCCTCTTCTTTCTTAGATTTTGTCTGATGTTACGAACTGCATCTCCTTGGGTTTGGTCAGAATTTAGTCGTCTTTGATGTTTACTTTCTTGTCGTTGGCTTGCCGTCGATAGTCCTTACTCGTATTGGTTTCAAGATCTGATTTTTGGTGATCTGACTTCTGTTCTCTCTTTCATATCTGGAAGATGACTCCATGGTTTGCTGATTTTGTTTTGTATCCTCGTCCCCTCTGTTCACACATCTCGTTGCAGCTTTCATCGTTACTCGCGTGTTTGGTGGTTCTCCCTTTTTCCATGTTTGCCACTCTAGGTTTGGAATGTCTTTTCCTCCATGTATGCTCTGTGGGTACAGCCCATAATGAGGTCATCTAGATGAACTACTGAGGTTCCAATCGGTTCAATCTAGATGTGGTCGAATGATCGACATTGCTGGAATCCGAGTTTTGAAACCTGAAACAAATGCAGGAAATTAAATGAGATGTTGATGCATGACAAAAAGACTAATAAACATAAATGATAGGATATAATTAGGCTGTTGGTCGGTGACACTCTCAGCATAATCAGTTGATGATTGAAGTGGATCAAGATGGTGCTTTGCTTGCTGTTTGTGTAACTCTCTCAAGCTTGGTAAACGAATGGGATATAAGTGTTGGTGAATTGAGGATGTGGGTATTACTAGGGATTTTCCCTGACCAATACTAAGTTGACCT
>CAJHQQ010005335.1:0-18083 GCA_905132885.1 Moricandia moricandioides
CTTAACCCGCGTCCTTGCGCGGGTGTTAGATTTAACTTGTGTTTAATGTAAATTTATAAATTGTTGATTTTATAAAAAAATCTCATGTATATTTTTTATGTTTTATAATTTACATATAGAGTAGAATATATTATAACATAATATAGATGTTGATGATATTTTTATATTTGTACATAATATTATATTAGAAATATATAACTTGATGCAATTTGATGTAATTGTATTATTCATTTATTAACTTGTTTTTTTTGTTAATTTATTTTGAAATGAAACAACATACTAAAATTTTTTATGGTCAATATATAAATATCAATTTGGTTAGATAAGATTTGGAATTGTAATTATTTAATTTATAGTTATTTTAAATGCATTGGTAGAATTTGTAAATATAAAGAAATTTAAAAAATACTTAATTTATTGTAAATGTAAAAGTTAAGTTTGTAAATAAAAAAATTATTTTTATATTACTATCCATGTATCCAAATAATTATCATTTCTATTGTTATTCTTGTTTCCAAACAGTACCAAAAGATACTTCAGTTTTAATAATATAGATACTATGAAAATTTTCATTTATTAAACATTGACACTTGTCAAGTGGTCATGTATTAATTGTGGGGAACGTATTATTATGAGCCGCCTTGTGAAGCATACCATCATCTTTAATTTTCAAATTACATTAAAATAACTTTTAAAGTGGTATGAATAATCTCTTCTACTTCAATCATGCCTCCTCAAGTTTTTTTTCCCCCGATTTCTCTTCTTATATGTTATGGTCAAGTGTTAATTGTGGGGGAGCGTATTATTACGAGTCACTTTGTGCAGTATACCGTCATCTTTGATTGTCAAATTACGTTACAAAGAATTTTTTAAAAGTGTTATGAACCATGTCTTCTACGTCAGCCATGCTTCCTTAAGTTTTCTCTTTATACTTTCCCTCAATTTCTCTTCTTCTATGTTATCGTCAAGTGATCATGTGTTAATTGTGGAAGAGCGTATTATTATGAGCCACCTTGTGAAGTATACTATCATCTTTGATTGTCAAATTACGTTAAAAGGAGTTTTTTAAGTGTCCCTTTTTGTTTTGTTTTGTATTGCTTACTTCATGTGATGTTCCCAAAAACTACATTGTCCTTTTATTTCGTGATTAAGAGGTTGGAAATGCATTTGTCCATCAGTATTCACATATTGCATCAATCTCCTGAGCATGTTCACAGATTTTACCAAGAGGTTAGCAAATGAGGTCGACCTGAAGAGAATGGTGTAATGAGCATTACTTCTACCTTGCAAATGAGTCTATCCTATAATCTCGATCTAAATACATTTGTGAAGATACTGGCACTTGTTTATGACTTATGAGTATAGTATGTATATTTTGAGCTGCCGTTTCATACATACTTTTAATGGGTGAAAAAGTCTGATTACGTAGTTTCAACGTATTGAATTACCTATATGTTGATCCGTGGAATACTCCATTAAAAAAAAATATAGATGATTACGAGTACACATGTAAAACGTGAAAATATTTCATGTGATGTATGTAATTAATATAGACGAGAAAATAACTTCCCGTCTTAGAAGAAAAGAATAAAATTCACTCTCTTTTATTTGTTTCTTCTCAATGGACACAAATGTCGAGAATACAAAACTAAGTACTACCATCGGTTACTTCATGTGCCGTATTCTTTTCTTTTCTTTTCTTTTTTTTTTTTTTTTTTTTTTTTTTGAATTTCCAGGGGAGTTCGGGCCTTAGGGCCTTAATCTCCCCTAGGCCTGGAGTCAGCCTTTGCTAATATCATTTCTGGCGTAAAGCACTCCTCCCACGGTGAATCGAACCCAGGAGCACAACAGCACCAACGTCTGCGCTTAAACCAACTGGGCTGCCACATCCGTGGTAAATGTGCCGTATTCGTAATAACAAAAAGCTTGTTCCGTGTCTTCATTTATTACACATTGACACTGACACTGATCAAGTGGTCATGTGTTAATTGTGGAGGGGGGAGGGGGACGTATTACTATGAGCCGCCTTGTGAAACATATCGTCATCTTTAATTGTCAAATTACGAACAGAAATACAATTAGACTAATTGGTTTGCTACTCTTATAGTGTGCCAAGCTATAGAAGACAAGAATCCATGCGATCTGCAGACCAACATATGAAAAACATTCTAAGTGATGCGAAGAGACCCTCTTGGTATTACACTTGCATAATTTTTGGACAATCTTAGACTTTTTGGTTTCTGACTTTAGTTCTAGTGGTCAACATTAATTTGCAAATTTAATTTATTTGATCTGATATTATGGACTTACATTACCTTTCGACACGAATCCTCATCTGACCATAAGTTTAGTTGGTCTACATTTAGCCTATTACCTTATTTATCACACAATTTTTTTTATAAATACCACACTTTGGGTCATTGAGTCTTTAGATCCAAAAATGAATCAGCTCATTATTTTTATGTTAGTTCTTGCTATGTGTTTTAGTCTTAAGGAAAGTTCCGTATGCACTCCAAACACTTTACAATTTAAAAACCAACTTGGGGCTGGTCATGTACTCGCTGTCAGCTGCTGGTCCAACAGAGGTGAAAGCAAAGGTATCAATCATGTATCATTTTTAATAAAATATACAGCGATTTAAAGATGACAAGAGAATAGTATGGAAATGTGAATTAAGCGATTTAAAGAGTAGGACTCGTCTTGTAATATGGAGAGCATATAGAGGAGCCATGACATCTCGATGTGGTCAGATACGCGAATATATTGTTGAAATTAAAGGTGTTTCCTTAGTGAGAAATAAGATACCGGCCAAAGAATTTTTTACTTGGACTAAATAATTTTTTTTCATAAACAAAAGGAAATAAAAATGAATGAAGTGGCCCATACAGGTTTCGAACTTGTGACCTTCCCGTTATTAATTTGAATAATAAAGTATTGTATCAATTTTCTAAATAATAATAATAATAAAGTATGAGTTTAGTTGATATATATATTGTATCATTCTTTTAAAATTATATTGCATTACTTTTTTTTACTTGTATATGAATTTTCTCTTCAAATAAAATATCTCCGCTCCAATATTCTCTTTAATTTGAAGACAATATAAAAAGTCACTGGCACGAAAATAGAATAGAACAGTTGGGATTAATCTTCGCAAATTCCCATAAAAATCAACATGAAAACAACACCACATAGAAGAAAAATCCATGAGTAATAATAAAACCAAACATATCATCACAAATAAAACCATGTGAGTGACATTCAAGTGACGCAAACGACAGGGCATTACGAACAAAAACAACTTTACATAAAGCAAACGAAGCACAAAATATCTTGGCACAAGACGAAAGGCCAGATACTTATTGCCTTAACTCACCATGCAGGGGCGTAGCTACAACATGGATAGAGGGGGCAGCTATTTAACGACTAGAATAAGATATGCGCCTTGCGCGGGATGAGGTAATTGTTTTCATTATTTTTCGGACTATTAAGTATTAATTCGGCTTAATTTGCATATTAGTTGGTTTTAGGTTGTTTTTATGAGAATTTAATATCCTATAGTTGAATTAGAATTTAAATCCATAATTTTTTGCATGTGTTCGGTTTAATTTGTTAGGTATTTGATTTTTTGGTGATAAGCAAAAGACAATTAATATTTATTGGGTTTTATGTTATATGTTTTTTATGTGTTCGGTTTAAATATGTTTGTTATTGACCGTTAATTAATATTAAGACTAAATGTTTGTTCAAGATAACAAATGAAAAATATAATTCATAAAATTAATTTCTTATAAAATAAACTCTTATTACTAAAAGTTCTATTGTCATATAAAGAAAAAAAATATTATAATCATAAAAATAAGAAAAATTGCACTCAATAACCATAAAAAAATAATTCACCAAATAACCATTAGAAAATTAGGGTTAGAATATAACTTATATATTATATATTAATTTCCATTGTGTCCATATATCTAGGATTGTCTAAATTTATTTTTATTTTTATTTTTTTTCTTTTTGTCACTTCCCTTCTATTTTTAGTAGCTATTAATTTTGTCTAATACAATTATATAGTTTTATATTTTACATAATAAAAGCATAGATTTTTTTTCTACATATAATATGTTTTGAAATTTAAAAAACAGAAATATATTTCTATAAATTTAATTTATATTACATAAACTAAATTTTAAATCTATATTATGTTACACATTTATATATTATAGTTCTTTTTCTTCTTCATAAAAATTATAATTTTTTTTTATACTATTCAAGAAATATAAAATAAAATCATAATTATACTCTCTCTCTCTGCCTCTCTCCCTCCCTTTCCCTTTCCCTCTCCCTCTCCCTCTCCCTCTCCCTCTCCCTCTCCCTCTCCCTCTCCCTCTCCCTCTCCCTCTCTCTCTCCCTCTCTCTCTCTCTCTCTCTCTCTCTCTCTCTCTCTCTCTCTCTCTCTCTCTCTCTCTCTCTCTCTCTCTCTCTCTCTCTCTCTCTCTCTCTCTCTCTCTCTCTCCTCTCTCTCTCTCTCTCTCTCTCTCTCTCTCTCTCTCTCTCTCTCTCTCTCTCTCTCTCTCTCTCTCTCTCTCTCTCTCTCTCTCTCTCTCTCTCTCTCTCTCTCTCTCTCTCTCTCTCTCTCTCTCTCTCGTCCTTTTGTTCTTTATTATCCTTATTATATTCCATGTTCTATTTTGCTAAATTTATTGATATGGATTAGATGTGTTATACTATTTGATTAATAAATATAGTATATTACATTACTTATGTACATCGCGTCAAACGCATGAATCAACCTCCTCCTCAAAACAAAATACTTACAAACCAAGATCTCGAAAGACTAAATTGGAGAAGAAGAGAGATATCATGTTTGGTAAAATAGATTCAATGTACAGTTTATGTAGAAAACAGACGTTCAAGAATCGTGTCTTTTGACTTGACATGTAAAGACCTTTGAAAATATACGCGAATTTTATATTTCTTACATTTTTGATTTTTCGTTACTGTAAAAAATTATTTTATTAAATCTAAATTATGAAGATCAAATTTAAATAATAGTTTAATAAAAAATAATTATGAAGATCTTCACAATTTCATTAGATGTTGTTTAATGGTACTTGAATATTCTATTTCTTAAAGTTAGAGAATTTTTATTACTGTAAAGATTTGAGTTATTACTGGAAAATAAAGTAAAATCTATATAATGTTTATGAAAAAAATATAAAGACAAATAATTTAATTAGAGTTTGGTTAATGGTGAAATGAAGTATTAAAAATAAAAATTTCCCAAGATTCTATAGAATTATAAACTTTACTTGAGGTGTGAATTTAATATATATATATATATATATATATATATATATATATATATATATATATACCCAATTTAATGTGCATATGTTTGTGTATGTAAAAGTAAAAAAGTGGTTGATAAATAGATAAAGTACCATTAAGTTATACTAATATAAATGTATGTTCAATATAACAAATGAAAAGTAAAAATCTTAAAATTAAAAAGTTATAAAATAATTTGTCATTAGTACATTTTTTACCATATAAATAAATAATATTATATACATCAAAAATGAGGTGGAAAACCTTATGTTATATTATATCTTGCACAAAAAATTTTAACGTTTAAACTTTATGGTTCAAAACCGATTTCAATTTTGGGCCTACGTAAAACAATGAAAACCCAAAAGACATGATTTTTTCTAACAAAAAAAAAGAAGTTTCAATTTTTGCATAAACTCATGTATTTAGTCAATAACGAATACCCAAAAGACACGATTTAAAGAAAAGAAGCTTTCTATAAGTTTATTTATGAATAACAGTGTGTTAAGGTTAGTGTTCTAGATTCCTATATTTTTTTTCTTACAATGCAGTAAAAACCAAATTTACAATTCTAGATTAGGTTCAGAAATAGTGAGTTTTGTGTAGTTATAGAAATAACAAAGAAGTTATTAAGATAGAAAAATCTATTAAAAAAACTCAATTCCATTATAAAAACGATACATTTCTTATTCTTTATAATACAAAGAATGGTCTAAATAGAAAAGCCTATTATAAAAATAACTTAGAATTAAACAATATGGTAAAAGGACATAAAAGGATGAGAAAAACAGTCTTATATAAGTTTATTACACCTAATTCAAGTCACGCTGCCTATCTATATAATCCCGAATCAAATTTCATTAATTTTTACCTTGCAAATCAATATTTAATATTGATATTTCCAAAACCAATAAATGTCAAAATCTTTGAAACTTTGTATCATTAATTAAAATAAATTTCTCAATCACGTAAGACAATTAATTATTAACCACACCATAATGAAGACGGTTTAAACTTTGATTGATGTCGATTTTATATTCTTAGTCGATTACAATTTCATTTCGGTTAAGAATTTTTGTATTTAATGCCAAATCACTATCCTTCTCTTACATGTAAAATTTACGTGCATGCATAAGTCGATCAACATCTATAACCCTCAAACATTGGTTTCTATACTTACCTACACATCAAAACTTTGATGAACATATATGCTTCTCAAACATTGCCTTCTATAGACAATTTTTTTAATCAAAGCTTTCTATCTATGCATCCATCGATATGAGACTCTAGGAACTTCTTCCCTACTCATCAACATGTTATGAACATGTATGCTCATCAATGTATAACACGAACCATAAAATTATGAAAGCTTTCTATCTATGCATCCATCAATGTATAACATGAACAAAACCTGTCGTTTCTAATTTATGTGATTCGTAACCTCAACCTCCATACTCATCAAAACGTTGCTTAAAATCTCAGTTTCTTCTTATATGGATTAGACTGACCTCTTTTTTATATAATGAAAATTATTTTCACGTTGCATCACATAAGTTTGATCTCGCTCCACAAACACATATGCCTACATGGCAACAACAACATCCACTACTTTAATCTCGCTCCACAAACGCTATAACACATATGTAGGATCGTCGTCTTAGTGTTTGTCACATTCAACCAAGAACCCGGTCCATCCACTTTGTTACATCCTTCAATGCTATCTCAAGATTGTAGCTGAGAGTTATAATCATGTTCTCGTTGATGATACCATCATGTTTTGTCATGCCTTACCTTCAATTGTTATTGTTCGATACACACCTCTAGTTGTTCTTTGACATTATCATAGCAAGTTTTTATGCACTAAGTGAAGAACAATACTAAAGTGAAGCCTTGTGATTTATGCTCATGTTCTCCTTTATCATACCATCATGTTTTGTCATGCATTACCTTCCATCTTTACTGTCCGATACACACATCCAGTTCCTTGTTCTTTGATATTATCATATCGAGTTTTTATGCACTAAGGGAAAAACAATACTAAAGTGAAGTCTTGTGAAGTATATCATACAAACACGATTTCTTGTTTATAAAATTAGATGTATTGAAAAATACTAAGAACAATACGATTTTACAATTGCACCAAAAATTTTGTATTTAATGTCAAATCGCTCTGCATGCGACACGTCAACACGGAAAAATTTAAAGCGCTCTTGTGATGATACGTCAAATTTGTCTTAAAATTATAGTGTGAACGCATTTATTGCAATGATTCTCCTTTAATATATAAGGGATTTTATTTTACTTAGCATAATATTTAGTTGATTTGTTAGTAAATTAGTAATATTTTGCCACTATTCTCCCATTAACTAAGAAATTAAATTTTTTTGATCCCCCCATAACCCACATCTTTTGGATCCACCTTTGTCTTAAACTCTTAGTGTATCACTAATGTAGATCTATATTTTCTTCTGAAATAGAAATTTCTATTATAAAGGTGATTTTCCTTAAATGTATGACTTTATTATAGAGTTTTTCTATTCTAAAAAAACTTATAAAGTAATCTTTTTTTATCTTTATATTTATAGAGAAAAAAACAATTTTCTATATTTTTCCCATAAAAATAGAAGAACTCTATTATACAAGCATATAGTGGAGCAATTTCAGCTCTATAATAGAGTTTTTCTATTTTTGAGGAAATATAAGGATGAAAATAGACGTGGATTTGAGATGGTCTTACTCACATATGTCATCATTTTTTATTTCTCAAAACAATATTGTTGTCTAATTAATTTAGAAAAAAAATACAACCCCTAGATATTGTTTGTGAAGTGATTGCTTATGTGTCTCACTACAATCATTAAAAAAAATGGCATGGCCTATTAAAAATGATGACAATGATCATATCTAATTATGACATGGTTTAACATAATTATGACATAAAATTAAATTATAGAAATTCAAAGATAAGATAATAAGTATATGGTAATTACCATAATTAAGAAAATTCTAATTAAAATACTTTAAATCTTAGATAAAAAAACTAAAATATTCATTATTTTATAATTAATTTATATATTTTCAATATTTCTAATGAGAAATCATCCATATATGGTAAGATTGCAAGAAGATATTTCATTTTATACTTATATTTACATGACTAAGTTATTCTATATACTATTTATGTTTTTGATTATTTAAAAACATAAATAAAAATTTATTTATATTATAGCATTTATAATGTTTTAAAATATCATATGTAAATATAAAGTGCTTTATATTATAGAATTTATAATAATTTACTGAAAGTATTTTTTTTCTTCCAATATAATATGTGTTTCATATTTAAAAAAGTTATCAATTTTTACAAAAATATATTTCAAGAATATGATATTTCTTATAAATTTTGTGTCATTATCATATTATTTTTAAATAATATAATTAATTTTAAGAAGTTATTACATGATATTAAAATTACGTAAAATTATCGTAACATGATCAGTTTATTATAGATATTTATATTTTGACAAGATTCTTAGACATTTAAATCATCTTATATCGTCACCACGTATTGATTGTGTGAGATATGTTTTGATCTTCAGATTTTTTTCATGGTTCTTAAGAATATTGATGATTGTTGAATTATCTCCTTCAAAAATTATATGTCGATAGTCTAGTCCCCAACATGCTTGTATAGCCTAGAGGAGGAATGTGCATTCAGCCTCCAAAATCAAATGTCTACCTTCGAAAAGACCCATACCACAGTGAAGAAAAGTTCCTAGATGGTTCACATTATCCATCCCACGGTTGATGAAGGGTTCCCTTCACGATGAACAACATCAAAATTACAATTACCCATCCAATTCTTTGTTTCGTCCGGTGTTGTCGGATTCCATCTGAATAGTTTGTGGAAACTCGACTAGAGCTTTGATCGTCATCTATGTTAATCCATTCATTGACATATGCATGTGATCGTGAAAATTTAATCTGATCACTAACATCATTCTTTGCATATAGAAGCTCATTTTGTCCTTTCCATATAAGCCAAACCAACCATATAGGGAGGAGACAAACATTTATTGGTTTTGTCATCTGTGATGCTTAGTAAGATGTTGTGAATATGTAATGTATTTACGTTTGCCTTTTGATATTGTCAAGATCTTATGAATATGTAACATATTGACGCCAGGAGTCAAACCAAGAGTGGTTTTGTTTCGGATCCGAGACACACCATTTCCATCCAAACAAGAGGTAAGCTTCCATTTCCAACCAGATACAAGTCTAAGCTATTAAAGGTTGTATTGTCCATGGCAAGAGAGAGAGAGACTCAATCTACAAAAGGTGGATCGTTTGGATTGATCTAATCAACCAAATGAATCCGAGAACAAGTAACTTGATGGAATGAAGTGCACCACACGAGGGATGGAAGAATCGTGATACAACACAAACTCTCTTTGTCGTGGAGGTGCTGGTCTCACAAGGCAAGAGAAGGGAGGCGATTTCTTTGTTAGAGATCTCTAGGGTTTTCACCTAGGAAAAGGTTTTTGTTTTATATCATGCGTAAAAAGTTACAAAACTGCTTATAGGGGACTTATATATATGTCTGGTGGCTTCGAGGGTCTTTGAAGCAAATATGACATAGTTTTGGACTAAAAGAAAACTTTATTAGGCGTGCAAGCCAACTAGAAAGTTTGGGAATAAAATTCAAATAAAAAGAAAGGAAAATGACCAAAGCAGCAAAACAAATCAAACCGTTGGAAAATGGATTTAAATTCTTACCTTTTTGACCGGTTTGATTAGTCCTTGAATCTTGCTAGATGAGCTGATCTTCTATGCTGATGACCAGCAAGTTGCCATGGGCTTGGTCCGGAATGAATGGCCAAAGATCTTCACTTGATGTCTTAGTCTTCTCGGATGGTCCATCATTCTTCAAGCTTGGTTCCTTATCATCTGGTTCACCAGTTGGCTTAACCTTAGTTGGTTTAACCTGGACATGATCAAAAGCAAGCATCATGTTCTCATTAAACTTTTGTTGAAGTAACTGAACTCTTTGTCTAGATATGGGTCCTTTGAACATAATTGGCATTGACACTTTTTTGACAACTTATGGTTGAGATATCTTGGTGATCATGTCTTAGATGTCTGGTTCGGTTAAGTCCAGTTATGGTTCAGTTTGAATGTGCTCATCACAACTCACTGCGTTCTTTTGAAAGTTATGCCCAACACCAACCTAGAGATTCAGATTTACAAAATATATAAAAGAGAGAGAGCACAATAGTAAACTCAACAACAAATAAAAAAAAAAGAACCTGGAGGTAGGTTGATAGGAATCTTCTTTAGAAGAACACGAACTTCTTGGTGTAAAGGCTCATAAATAAGCTTCCACTTCCTTTCTGGTGATAATGGCTTCAAAACAAGCTTTGCGTGGTGATGATCATGTCATGGCTGGCTGAAAGAAGTCTCTTTCGATGCCTTAAAAAGGGAATACTTAGCTCCATCCATTATCCATAATAAATTTTCAATAATCTGTAACAAAGCGACTACTTAGCTTCACTTTCAGTTCAACAAACTGGAGCGAGAGAGACACGCCGACACGAAGGCCTTGGAGCTCTTTTCGGAACATGAGAAACAGCTCCGATGGCATTAGATTTATTTGTAAAGCTCGTCGTAAGAGGGAAATACGGGCGGAGGAGTCTTTGAGTATGCTGGACACTTATAAGCAATGGCGGGTTTAAGAGCTGAGTAAGGAGATCGTGAAAGGGTAGGGTGCTGTGAGGATACGTTTTCATAAAGATTTTTTAAGGTTTTGAAAACCGAACCGGATACCGACTCGGTATAGCTACTGATTGATTGGTTGAACCGGTTCAACCGATCAAACCAAAGTTTTTGTTTTTAAGAATTAAATATATATAATCATATAATTACACTATATAGACCTAAAAAGAGGCATTTCTACAGATGTTATGTTATATTTCTCTTTTATTAACTAGAAAAATAAAGAACAACATAAATTTAACTGTATATACAATAAACAAGTGAATACTATATAAACTGAAATTGATATAGATTTCCATATTTATTTATTCATATAAATAAAGTCTCAAATTTTATAAATAAAGGCAAAATAAGAGTAGTATACGAAAGCTAAAATATAGATTTTACATTCTTTCTTAAGAAAATAAAATTAAATAGATAACTAATTAAATAGTGATAGTTAACATTGATTATGAAATATTAAATATTAATAATAATTAAGAACACATTAATTATATGTTGTTTTTTAGAATCGGATTTTGAAATTGACCTGGGTCACTGGTTTTATTGTTTTTTAGCCAATTTTACCGGTTTTTGTAAATCTTAGTTTTTAACGAAACCGTACTCGGTTTCTTCAACGAGTCACAGTTAGACCGGTTCGACCGGCCGGTCTGATCCGGTTTTCAAAACCATGGATTTTTTTTATTGATGGTGATAAGCTTTAGATTGGATGCTTTAGGGATGGAAAGAAAGAATTTATATATGCTTTCTCTCTTGCTAGAAACATGCAAGATAAAGCTAACAGAGAAAAATCATATAATCATGTGAATGATGATACTAAAACATTTGAACTAGGCAGCTCTGCGCTTAGCTAGTTTTTGGTGGTTTCCTGTTCTTGGGTTTCTTGAAACCATCATCGCCTTGTCTGTTGCTCGGTGATGGTTTGTCACTGCTCCTCACGGACTTGCTTGGACGGTTTTGTTCCTCAGGCTGTTTCCTTTTCAAGTCACCATTTGTTTCCCGGCTTGTCTCGACCTTCTTTGGTTCACTGAAAGAGGATTACGTTTTGGCTACTCACAGAATTCATTGTCATCAATTGCATTATTTCATCGAGTACATGGGAAACTAAGTTGTTGAAATGATTGTAAAAGCGGAGGGTACAGACCTAAAAGACATTCTTCCTCCGTTACTGCTCGAGCTCGTGGGAGAAGCATCTGTTTCTCCAACGCTTATCGCCTCTTCATTCAGTTTCTAATGAAAGAAAGCTCAAAAAAAAAGACGAGAAAAAAAACTAAAGCAATTAGCACTCACAATCACAAACCTCGATAGTGGGGTTAAAAGACTGAAACGACATGCGTCCTAACAATGCTCTTGGCTGAGGATCCCAGTCTGTTATGACCACACTGCATCCAAAAACAAAGAAGACAACCAAACACATGATATCGGATACTGACAATCAAACCAAACTATAAGAACTACTCTCAGTACAGCTCAAAACAACAACAAGATCAAAGAGTAGACAACACATACAAAACAGTAAACTAAAAGAAGCTGTACCACTTCTTTGCAACAGTTCCAAGGGAAGGAAAACTCCCATTAGTTTCTTCATCAATCTTCTTCTTCTTCCCCTCCTCTTTCAGACCAGACCTTTGCATAAACTAAAGACAAAGAGCACCCTTCAATATACCAACATGAGAATCAATAAATAACACGCACCCACTTGTCTCTCCCCACCCCCTCCACAACCGTAATGATAGATATTTGATAATGCAATTGTTTTAGTAAAAACTGCAACTTTGGTCCAAAATCAATGGTGCTAACCTCTAAAGGTTAAGTTTTTTAAAACTCTAGATGCATAGCAAAACAGGTTGACTCAGCTCCGAAGAATCAAATACAGATTAAAACCCACTTCAAAGCTCGAAACTTTACTTCAAATTCGTGAAGATACAAATACAGGAATCATGTGTGTATAGAGAACATACCTTTAGATTTCTCAGAGTGCTACTTATCTCTCTCTTCGCCATTCTAGCTTTCCGGCGCCGGAGAGGAGGAGGAACTCGAGTGTTTTAGGTTTAATTAAAACTACAATTTGATCCGTTGTGTCTTTCATTTAAAATGTAAATTTATAAACTGCTAGCTTTTATAAAAAAATCTCATGTTTATTTTTATATTTTATAATTTACATATAAAATAAAATATATTATATTATAATATAGATGTTTGATAATAAATTTTT
Organism: Moricandia moricandioides; assembly: GCA_905132885.1. Classification (NCBI taxonomy): domain Eukaryota; kingdom Viridiplantae; phylum Streptophyta; class Magnoliopsida; order Brassicales; family Brassicaceae; genus Moricandia; species Moricandia moricandioides. Next base: position 13,319 of record CAJHQQ010005335.1, read on the forward strand.
TTATTTGTATATAATATTATATTAAAAATTTATAAATTAATGCAGTTTGACGTAATTATACTATTCATATATTAACATGTTATTTTTTGTTAATTTATTTTAAAATAAAACAACATACTAAAATTTTTTAATGGTCAATATATGAATATCGATTTGGTTAAATAAATTTAAGAATTATAATAATTTAATTTAAATTTATTTTAAATGTAGTGGTAGAATTTATAAATAAAAAAAATATAAAAATGAAGTATTTGAATTATTCTAAATACAAATGCTAAATTTGTAAATAAAAAAAAAATATTTTTTATACTACTATCCATGTTTCTAAACAGTACCAAAAGATACTTCAGTTTTAATAATATAGACTAGGTGGATTGTCCGCACAATTACTTATTAATATATACCTTACTAATTTAAAACCTATAAAGATAAATTATTATTTATATATTCATTTAAATTTTTATGTGAAAATTCTTATATATACTATATATATTATTAATAAATCAATTTTAAATTTATTCAATTATATAAAATTAATAATTTTGTTTAATTAATATTTAGTTATGTGTTTTTTAATTTATATTTTTTTCTTTTTACTAAAATATTTATATAACATAATTATCTTTTTATTTTAAATAATTTTTGAATTTTGGATAATTCTTAATATTATTAATTTAATAATCTATATAATAAAAATAATTTAAATTTATTTTTATTTTTGAATAATTTATATATTTTATTCATTAAGGGTATAAACGATGAGTTTTAACTTTTACCGTGAGAGAGTTCGGTTGCGAAAAGTAACTCGCCAAATAATAGTATAGAAAAGCTCCGTAACCGATTAAAACCGTACCAAACTGAAAAATGATAACCAAACCGAAACGAATTGGTTTGTTTTGGGTATTTAAAACATAAACCCGAATCTAATCTGAAAGAAAAACAAGTCAACGATGGAGAAAGCAATGGACTATCTTGGAATCGATCTTCTCTGCGCCGTTGATTCTCTCCGGCACCGCCACATTCCAGCGAAAGACTGTCTCTTTCCTCTCATCACGAAGCTGCTTAGTTACTTCCTCGTCGCAGCTTCAATGACCGTCAAGCTTCCTCAGGTTCTAAACTCAAATCTCTAAATCCCCAACAGATTCATACCCACTAATAAAGTCTGTAACTTTACTCTGTTTAGATAATGAAAATCGTTGACAACAAGAGTGTAAGAGGCCTTAGTGTTACAGCATTCGAGCTAGAAGTCATTGGTTACACAATCTCACTCGCCTACTGTCTCCACAAGAACCTACCCTTCTCAGCTTTTGGTGAAGTTGTGTTTCTTCTGATCCAAGCTTTGATCTTGATGGCTTGTATCTATTATTTCTCTAAGCCTCTCTCTGTTACGACTTGGGTTAGAGTGGTTACGTACTTTGCTTTAGCACCGGCTTTGTTTGCTGGGAAGAAGATTGATCCTTTGGTCTTTGAAGCTATTTACGCTTCTAAGCATTTGATTTTTTTGTCTGCGAGGGTGCCTCAGATTTGGAAAAACTTTAGAAGTGAAAGCACAGGGCAGCTTAGTTTCTTGACTTGTTTGATGAACTTATGTGGGTCCATGGCGAGGGTTTTTACTAGTATTCAGGTGAATGCTCCGTTTAGTATGGTTATGGGTATTGGACTTGCGGTGTTCACCAATGGTATTATCATGAGTCAGATTCTTTTGTATAGGACAAAAGGAGAAAAGCAAGTGAATGATAAAAAGGTGTCATGATAGTTATGTACTTACCTTTGTAAAAGAGATTATAACCCTCGTTGCTATTCTTTTTAAGTTATTACTATCAGCTTGAGAAATGTGAGTGAAATGTTTGTGTTAAGCAATGGTTTCAATGGCTACCTTTTGCCTACATCTAATCTCCACGGGCTTCCAAATCCAATAGTTCAGGAAGAGCTTCACGTATGTTGTGAATATGCTCCAGTGCAATATCGACCCCTTCTTCATTGTGAAAGGTCCCAACTTAATATTACAGAAAGATAAAATACAAAGGTGTGCTTTGAGTTCTGTTTTATACTTATACTAGATGATTACCCGCGCGCATGCGCGGAGTGAAATTAATATACTAATTATCATTAAATATTAATCTTGATTGTTCAAACATGATGTCATAAGTCTCCAAATGTATAGTTATTGATCGTCAATATAATGTTGATGAATAGTGTGATGTTTATTCATATTTTTTTTAAAACTTATTTAATTTACATTGGGCTTCAATGATATCATTCAAATGTTATAATTTACCATCTCACTTCAATATGAAGAATCATATTTTTGAAATGATATGATCAAGTAACATTTGAGATTCATGCTTGCGTAAAATGAAGATTAATTATGTATAAAAATTATTTGTAGATAATATTATTTATTTTGTATTAATTACATATTATGCAATAATAAATATATTGAAAAATTGAGAAGTGAATAGCTATTACGTATACAATTAAATTCGAGTAAGAACATAAATAAAAACAATCTTTCTTTTTATTTACAAAACTTTTTGTTGATAAAAAACAAAATAAACCATTTATTTATGTTATATAGTATATAATTAAAATCAAATGATATTGATATAGATATATAATATATTTAATATAAATATTTATTTATTGAGGCTTGATACTCATATGATTTTATTAACATTTTTATATTTTTTGTGACAAAATTATTATTTTTATTAATATGAATATTATTTTTATTAACATTTTTATGTATTTTATATATGATATATATATTTTTTAATTTAAACGATATTGAAATAAATGTATATATATTAAATGAGACTTCATATTTACATGATTTTATGATCATTTATATCTTGTTATAATAAAAAAAACAATTTCATCATAGATTTTTAACAGCCTTAATTTATATTAAAAAAATTCAAAATATAGCAAATTAGAAAAAAAAATTGGTTTTTTTATTATATACTTATGTGATTTTTAAATGTCTTTCAAGAATATAAAATTGAACAAAAATGATGGAAGATACATATATTGTTATCAAATATTTATTATTCAAAATCATTAATAGTCACATATTTGTTAATCCTATTAGGTAATTTCGTAGCTTTTATTTAAGGAAAGAATTAAAATTATCATTTATACACGAATAACTAATCTGATAATTAGTTTAATAAAAAATATAATATATATTTAGATAGACTAACTTATTTTTTTAAAAGATTTTAAAAATCACTGTAGTGATAACATTTGACTACCAGAAAAGCTCGTATATATAGCTCCATGATTAATATATATATAAGATTTCTCATTGTAAAGATAACATAAGATTTCTCAATATTGCTTTTAAGGATTTTAATATTCCATGATTAATATATATAGTTCGTATATTAATATGTTATAATGACATATGTATACCAAAATATGTTGTAATAATGATCCATCTAAGTATATAATTAACATATATGTATTTTATATGATATATAGTTTAATTTAAACAATATTAAAGTATATATATATATATATAATCTGAATATATATTAAATGATACTTAATATTCATATGATATTATGAACATTTGTATATTTTTATAACAAAAAAAATAAAAACATTGTTCACAAAATTTTGATTGTAATGCTTTTACCGTTTTAGTAATTTATAGTTGTTTTTAAAAATTTATAATATAACATGTAAGAATTTTTTTTTAGATTTTTTATTATATGGTTAATGTGATTGTTTAATTTTCTTAATAATATAAATTAAAAATGATGAAGAATACAAAATATATTATCAAATCTTTATTATTCAAAACATTAATTGTCACATACTCCCTCTGTTTCTAAATAATGTATATTCTAGCATTTTTCCTTGTTTCTAAAAGATCAATATTTTCAATTTTCTATGTATTTTTATTAATGATTTTTAAGTTTTCAAGAAATATTAATTGGCAATTTTTGATTTATTTGAATTGTTATTGGTTAAATTTTATGGAAAATTGTTATATTTTAAAAAATTAGTACATTGATTATTAAATATTAATTTTTCTTAATATGTGTGAAAAAATCAAAATATGGATTATTTAGAAACAGAGGGAGTATATGTTAATCATATTAGGTAATTCCGTAGCTTTTTATTTAAGGAAAGAATATGCATATTACACATGTAAAATCAATGTGTCCTTCAAGTTATAGGTAGGGCACTTTGTATTTGAAAGAATTTGGCTAAGTCTTACCCATAGGGTCATGACGGACCCATGTCCAACTATATGTGTAAATTGTTGTATGTTCAGGGACTTAAACTGGTTTTCCTCTTAACTACCCCCTCATAAAGTGACATAACTAATGATCACAGTTGTGCTTAGGGACAATGAAGGAGCTCTCAAATGAAGTTATCTTACATGTTAGCACATGTTACACAAATCGTGAAGATCCTTATGGATAAACTCTTTATGTCTTTGCAAATAGCTTTCTTAGCAATCAAGTTTATAACTTGGGTGGCTAATCCAGTCCATTAGCCATAGTGAAGGGTAAATTCGATGGGTATCCAATGATACCAGGCTTTGCCTTTACAACTGATCCTTAGCATCAGTCTAGAACAGCAGAGTATAATAGCGTATAGTCTTATGACCACTGCTTTTTCTTATAAGGCTTTAGGCACATTTTCTTATAATTTGAAAAGGAACTCTGTTTCCTTTTCCCATTGGTTCAATGTGCGAAACCCATCTATGCTTAAGTATTTATAACTCATGGGTCCTTTTATTGGGTGAATA
>CAJHQQ010005336.1:0-18048 GCA_905132885.1 Moricandia moricandioides
GAAGAAAGCCATCTAGAATTATGGTATGCCTTTGTATGCCATCATCATTCCTTAGTACTTCCATTAGAGCGGTTTGTTTCTTTCTAGAGTGAGATTGGCTATCTAGTTACCGAGCTCAATTAGAAAGTTGTTGAGGGAAGAAGTGTTTGGGAGAAGACCAGTCACCGTTGGTTTACAGTGGTATTCTACTAAGTGTTGGAGCATCACTCGTATCTAGGCCTGGGCATTCGGGTCTTCGGGTCGGGTTCGGGTCGAGTCTTGTCGGGTCAGGGTCCTATGGGTCTTAGATATTTAGACCCAATAGGGTAATTAGAATTTTTGGTTCGGGTTCGGTTCGGATAATGTCGGGTCCGGGTCTTAGATAGTTGGACCCAATATGATAATTAGAATTTTTTGGTTCGGATTTGGTTCGGATCCGAGTCGGGTTCGGTTTGGGTCCTGCTCAAAAATTACCCAAAAACATACAAAAAAAATCTGAAAATATTTAAAATTCTCAAAATATCAAAAATTTTACCTAAAATTGATCTGAAGACATGAAAAATGCCTAAATTTATTTGATTACTTGAACTATATTTTTAAAAAGCAAAAATTTTACATGCAACCCAAAACTATACCAAAAAAAAAAAAAACCCCAAACTTTAAAAAAATATTCTTAATACCAAAAATATATTAAAAATACCCATATATACTTAACATATACTAGAAGTTTTGGATATTTCGGTTACCCTATCGGGTCTCGGGTTTGGATCGAGCCGGGTCTAAGATCTGCGGGTCCTCCAAAACAACACCCAATGGGTTAAAATGACATTACCTGTACCTTACCCGAACCAGTTTTTTTGGGTTGGTTCCGATTTGGGTTTTCGGGTTCGAGTAAAAGGCCCACGCCTACTCGTATCAGTCTGGAGAGTTGACTTCCTTTTGGGAAAAGGTGAAGTGTTGTATTCCGTTATTCTGATCATTGGGAAAGTAGAAGATCAAAAGGATAAGCCTATTGAGGACAGTCCGGTAATTAGAGAAGTCAAAGATATGTTTAAGGCGCTGGAAGGATTGTCAACATCTAGAAGTAACCTATTTAGTAGTCATCCAGAACTTGGATTCTCTGCAATAGCCTAGACATCTGCGCAAGTGGTTCTAATCGAGCAACGTAGAGGATAGAAGATTTGTTTGGAGAAAGGTTTCGTTCGATTTAGTTCTTTGCCATGGAGTGTACCAATGTAAGTGGTAAAGAAGAAGAACTAGAGTTTGCGGTTATGTTTGACTATAGTTAATCCAAATACTTGACCATCAGGGTCAAGTATTATGTTCTAGAATTGAAGAGTGGTTAAGATCGGTCGCAAGGTGCATTTTATTTCAAGGACGCTTGTTGGACGCTTCAAGATTTACTAAATGTTGCTGCTGGTAACTGGAAGTTAGATTCTTAAGACACTGAGTGTTAGAACAAAGAGTTTATGCAGATTTAGAAAAGAGCATTACTATTACAGAATGGTCGTCTCCACTCTATGTTATTGTGATTTGAAGTTCTTTGGATTGGCCAGTTACCATCAGAAGGTTGTTCAAGAGTTAGAAACCATATCAACCGCTGAGACGATCGACTGAAAATGGCGTTACCTTGGAATGGAGTAAAAGTATTGATGAAGTAAGCAATCAGCTAGAGGAAGTCTCTACGTCTACACATATCTTAGATTTTAATGAGTCTAACCAGCCATATACTATTGCATGGACGTACCGTGTGTTGGCTTAGGTGAATGATGATGAAAGACCATAGGGTAATTGTCTATGCATCAAGAGAGCTAAACAAGGATAAGGTAAATTATCGGATGCACGAGCTGGAGTTGGCTGCAGTTTTGTTGCAGATAAAATTTCGCAACCATTTCAGTATGGAGAAAGGATGCAAGTGTTCAATGATCAAAGAAGCCTACGAAAAGCAAATACAGTTGTTTATGCTTAGTGGAGAGGAAATTTCGTGTCGATATTGAGAAAAATCTCAATGACCATGAAGAATAATTTGGCTGTCCTTATAAGGAGAGAGTGAAGAGTCTTCAAGATTGCAAGTAGTAATCAAGATGGCTTACTCGTTTTTATCTGAGGAACTCGGCTGAAGAATGGGAACTTAAGGAAAACATGGAAGGAATTTATTGAAGAGAATTTCAGAGAATAGTATGAGAATTGTGCCATGTACAAATTCAGTAAGAGGAGATGTGGGAGAAGGAACCCAAGTCCTACCTGAAGTTAGGCATGATGACAAAAAAAGAGATGTTAAGTGAACCCCGAGGGAGATTGATGAATGAAAGAAAACGTATGACCATAAGGCAAATGGAAATGCCAAGGTTGTAAAGATATCAGAAGATGTATCAATACAAAAATCTGGAGTCGTCGTACAAGACTACTCAATTGGTGAACAAAGCGTGGTATAGACAAACCTTTTGGATCCTCATTTGTTGGGTAGAAGAAGGAAATCAGAAAGCAATAGGACCAGACTTGGTTATATGGGGAACATTAGAGAGATTGTAGTTGTTCAGAAGTTTATGAAGAGGGCCTCCGATAGATCATAAATTTACTGAAGATTGTAAGGAAGATAATTTTTGGAATGGGTGAGTTTTTGTATTTGAGAGTAGTACCCTTGGTCTGAGTCATGTTAGCGTGATTGATCGTGCATGTTCTTGTTTGATTGTTGCACGGTTAATCAAGTTGACATCGACAAGACCTGAGATGATACTTTCACATATTGCACATCACCTAATATCCCACATTTTCATGTTGTCGATATGAGAGAAAGGCAGATAGAAAAGTTTCAGAAGTGATGGTATGCAGAGACTCAAGACTATCAAAAGAAGTATGTAGACCACAGTATATGAGAGTTATGTGCTGTAAAGAATTGGTTACCTTGAAAGTGTTCGCTCAGAAAAGAAAGGATTGTTTGTAAGAATTAGGAAAATCGGCGATCTGTTATATTGATTTCTACCGAATAGTGAGTTTATTAGAGTTTGAAAGGTTATCTATTGACCAGAGCTTCTTTCAGACATACCATTGAAAATCTGTGAGGCGGTGTTGTGTAAGCTTATATCAGATTAAATAGCACTACTGAAACCCGAAAACTGGCAACTCAATTTAGCATATCCTAAAAGTAATTTGCGGATAGGTGAGAACCATATCAAAAGATTGGAGAATCTGAAATTTTTTTAAGTTCAAATATTTGGGGAACAACCATCAATTTGTTGATTATTGTTGAAGCGCCCTTTTCCAAGATTTCAGCCTCCGTTTCCTCTGCCTTGAAATTGACGTTTTGGGTTATATGGTGTTGTGGTCCTCTATTCCGTTTTATTAGTGTTTACATTGAGTACTTTCGCTGAGGAGGAAGACTCGTCTTTGTGGTGCGAAGTCTCCTTACCTTTTCCTAAGCGATCCTCCTCCAGGATTAACATTGATCGTGCTTGATCGAACGTTGGGAACGGCTGGCGATGGATGATGACATTGATAATGTTTTCATATTTTGCGCTTAGCCCATTGAGCAGGTATGTTACCAGCGTCCTTTCAGATACAGGTGCATCCACATTAGACATCATATTTGCAATGGAGTTGAGTTCTTGGCAGTATGCGTGGATGGAGAGATCGTCTATCTCTTGTATGCGAAGCTTGTGGTCTAGTTGAACAGCACGAGCCTCTTTATTGTCTTAAAAGAATATTTCAATTTGGATCCAGATCTCATGAGCAATCCCACCGGTTTTGAAGGTACTGCAGAAAAGGTTTTTAAGTTCATCTTTTTGATATTTGGCAGCGTAGACTGGCTCATCCTAGTGATCAAACTTTAAATTCTTTGCTTTTTTCTTCAAAGTTATCTTGTAATAAACGCGATGCTTTTCATTTGGGTTCAGCCTGTCAAATTGCAAAACAAACAAAGCTTCGCTTCACCATCTAAAAATTGATAGCCAAAGAACCATTTGACATTATTCACTCAGATTTATGGACATCGCCGATTCAGAGCTTATGTGGGATCAAGTACTATGTTATTTTTTCTCGATCAGTACTCCCATTTCCTCTGGGTTTATCCCTTGCGGTATAAGCATGAAACTTTCTCTAAATTTCTCTATTTTTTCAACAATATTAACACACACTTTGGAAAGAACATTAAGTCATTGCAGTGTGACAATGGAGGAGAATTTGATAACTCTGATTTTCATGACTTGTTCGCTCAAAAAGGGATAACCTTCCGCTTCTCCTGCCCTCATACTTCACAGCAAAACGGAAAATCTGAGAGGATGATACGCACAATCAATAATGCAGTGCGCACCCTCCTATTCCAAGTTAATCTACCATCCTCTTTATGGGTAGAAGCTGTCCATACTGCAGTCCATACTCTGAATATCTTGCCATCAAAAGCGATAGAAAACAAAACACCATTCTTGATACTTTTTCAAAAACCAGTCTCTTATTCCCACCTAAAAGTTTTTGGTTGCTTTTGCTATCCAAATATAAATCCTTCTAACACTCCTAGGCTTTCCCCTCGCTCTTCTAAATGTATTTTCCTTGGCTATCCTCAAAATCATAAAGGTTACAGGTGCTTGACTTATGTAATAAGAAGATTATCATCTCACGACATGTGAGGTTTGATGAAATTGTTTCTTGTATGAAGGTTCTTCACTTAAACAAGAATCTCAATGCAACTTCTTTGACATTTAAAATTAGTCATCTCATGTCTTTCTTGCCATTCTGGAGTCACCACTTGCAACTATACCCACTACAGCTACGACACAACCTAATCCTGGGGTGCCAACTTACACTGCCCAAGTGGCAAGAGAGGCACCATAGCGCACCATGTCCACCCGTTTGAAACATGGTATTTCTAAGCCTAAACAGATTTTTAGCTTCAAACCACAACTCGCTCTCCCCTTCCAACAAGCTATAAAAATCTCTAACTATTCTAAAATGGAATCCAGCCATGAATGTGCAGTATCATGCAATAGTTAAAAATGAGACTTATGATCTTGTCCTACGACCACCTTACACTAATATTGTTACTTCAATGTGGTTGTACAAACATATGTTTCATGAAGATGGAGAGTTCAAAAACCACAAAGCTCGCCTACTCGCCAACGGCAAATCCCAGGAGCACAACATGGATTTTGATGAGACATCCAGTCCCGTGGTGAAACCAGTCACCATACGAACCATATTACATGTTGTGCTTGTTCTTGCTGGCAGGTAAATCAACTCGACGTTAAAAATCTTTATGGAACTCTGGACGAGATTGTTCAGGCTCCCAGCTTCGTTGACAAGTCCAAACCACACCATGTCTGCAAACTAAAGTGATCAATCTATGGGTTGAAACAAGCTTCACGAGCTTGGAATGCAAGATTTGTTACATTTATTACTAACAATGGTTTTCTTCACAGCAAATCAGATGCAAGCTTATTTATTTACAGGAAACACAGTCAAACAACATATCTAATCCTCTACGTCGACGACATATTTTTCATCGTTTCCACATAACAGCCCAAAACACGATTTTTGCAGTCCTCAAGACAGAGAGTTTCCAATGACTGACTAGGGTAAAATACACTCCTTCCTCGGTGTCTCTGTCAAATACAACGAGAAGGGCCTCTTGCTAAATCAATCACACTATTCTGAGGAGATCACACAACGTGCTGTTATGTCCGACTGCAAACCGTGTTCAACTCCCGTGGACATGGAGTCTAAACTAGCCGTAGATGCAGGAAAACAGGTCTCTAATGCCACAAAATATCAAAGTCTTGTTGGGGCTTTCCAGTACCTCACTTTCACACGACCAGACATCTATTACGTTGTGCAACAAGTCTGCTTGTTCATGTATGGTCCAAGAGAAAGCCACTTGATAGCTCTGAAACGTGTCATACACCATCTACAAGGCACAAAGACAATGGATTTACAGTTTCTGTAAAGTCAAGGTATGAAAGTCACTGCTTATACAGATGCCGATTGGGCGGGCTGTCCAACAACACGAAGATCGACGTCCGAATATTGTCTTTTCTTAGGTGATAACCTTATCCCGTGGTCAGAAAAATGACAACCCACGGTGTCTCACTCGAGCGCAAAAGCAGAGTATAAAGGCGTCGCAATGCTGTAGCTGAATCTTGTTCTCTATGAAATTTTCTCCTTGAAATGGGACGACCCATCACACATGCGACTGTGGTGTATTGTGATAATGTAAGCAATGTGTACCTATCAACCAACCCTGTTGAACATTAGCGAACAAAACACATAGATATTAACATCCATTTTGTTCGCGAGAAGATCCACATCGGTCAGGTCAGAGTTCTTCATATACCTTCAGCCCTCCAGTACGCCGACATCTTCACTGAAGGATTCGTCATTATTTTCCAATTTTTGATCCCGTCTTGGCGTCATAGAGTCCACGCTCAGACTGTGGGAATGTATAAAATGATAAGTATCACTAGTATAGTTTAGATATCGTTAGATACTATTATCAGTATATTATCCTAGTATATCTCACTTGTATGTACTATATAAATTTGTATCAATAAAATGATCGATTCAAGGGAGACAATATTACTTACACTTTAGCCGTTGTTAAGGTACCCTATGACTAACATGGTTCCTCTTCCGAAAGTAATACAATAGATCATATGAAGTGTTTTTCCCCTTAAATTATTATTAGGAGACTTAGTTTGAAGGTGAAGATCAAAGTGACAAGAAGCTAGATGGTCAGCTTCGTGGAAATTGGTCCCAGAAGCATGCCGAACAAAGAGAGACCAAGAAGGTAATCAATATATCCACTTACATTTTTTAACAAAGAAATTCTTTTTAGTTAGTGGAGATGTCGTTTACCTCAATAATATTAGTTACTATGCTCTTATCAGGGTTAGGAAGCTATGACACTGTCTGAGCCTGCAGCAAGGCATTTTCCTAACAATGAGCATACTAAGATGGTTAATAGAAACAGAAGAATGCTAGTTAGTTTCCTTCCTTTTTAAATCTATCATGGCATTGACCACGAAAATGATGGCATATAGTCTTATGAGCAAGATCTAGAAGATATATAATGGACATACATATAAAAAGAGAAATATCAATAATCAAACTGATTAAACATCAAATGTGGTTGAAAGCAATGAGCTATATAAAAATTTATGAACTTTTAATCTTATTAAACTCTATGTGTGCTAGTAATCTTACCGTGTAAACTTCCCATGAGGTGTTGGTATGGCCAGGTTTTGGCGAGCAAAACGAAGATCTGCGTCGTTCTTGAGCTTGTCAGTGGAGGTGAACTATTTGACAAAATCTTAAGAAACCATTCCGTATTATTTTACTCTAATCTCTTACCATGTTTCCTCTATGCCACTGCAAGTTCCAAATCTTCATGTTTTTGCATAAGTCGTCATAATTATGAGAGTCGTAGTTCGCAAAAAATGGATGTCACGAAATACTAAGAGTATAGAGTTCTCACATGTAAGACGCCAACATAAACTATAACGTGAGTTTCTTCCTTTATTTTGTTGTTTTGTACTTTCATGTCATTCTTGGATAGGAACCATACAATAGGAAGACTAAATATTCTGTGACTTCCTCTGTTCTTATCAGAAAATGTATTTTCTTAACAATTTGAGTTAATTCGGAATGAAGTTTTTGTTTGTTTAGATCCCTGAGGAAGCTAGAGAAGAAGGAAGCTGTGCGAGGCCAAGACTTTCAGAAGGTATTGTCCTTGAGTTTGTCTTATTGTCTATAAACCCGAGATTAGTGTTTACAATTCCCTGAGTTCTTCTCTAACAGGCTGATTCTCACTACGACCAGAAAATAAAACTTAGGGACGATGTGTTCTAATAGGGTCTCCGACTTATCAATGGATTCAACCGTCGATTCAGTGTGAGACTCTGGAAAGTGTTTACAGATTCTTTTAAATGCCTCCTGTAGCTGCTGCAATAGTGATAAGATATTATGCATAGTGGCCTTTCTCCTGATTTGACAACCGCAGATTACGACCATTAAGCGACCTACTGATATTCCAGACTCTAGTCAGCTCTTTGATCTGCTTTGGTCTGATCAAGCAAGGATGTCAATGTTTGTTGGATGAACCACTTGCATCTCTTGCACGTTTGGATATGAAAAATTCGTTGAGTTTCTAATAAAGAATGATATGAATCTCATCTGAACAAATTGGTCTACGACACAATGTTCATGTTTCTTTTTCACTAAACAAGTTGCAGAATTTACAATAGAAACCCTTTTTTTCTTTTCTCACGCAGGTGTTAGAGGATGGTTATGAGTTTTTCCTGATCGACAGCTTGCTATTATATATTAAACCCAATGGCCCAAAGGACAAGGAAACATGGCCTGCTACTGTCAAGCCCAACATGCCTCCTGCAACACGTCAAGAACCTGCAACAAAGGTAACAACGTTAATAAAACAAAACAGAGGAAAGCAAGTTGCAGACTGTACGAATGGTCCAGCTCACCAGGTAGCTCTGTGTAACAGATTTGATGCTCTCCAGGATCGAGATCAGTGAGCTGTCAGAGACACCTATCCACTCTCCAGATTGTTCTTACTGTCCCTATAAATAAAGATGTAAAACGTCATTGTAATGAGCAAATTATCAAAGTATATCTTCAGTAAAATCTCTCTCATTCTATACTTTCCAAGATACTCTGTTCTACCTTCATGGTATCAGACCACAGGAAGTAGGTCATGGACGTTCCTCAAGATGCTATTGCAGTCTCAGCCCTCACTATCTCTCAAGTTGTTATGATGAAGCTCAGAGAAGGAAACTACTTATTCTGGAAACTTCAATTTGAGCAGTTCCTCTCTAGTCAGCTGCTGCTAGGTTATGTTACGGGTGATCAGCCACGACCTCCGCCGACGGTAGCTGTCAGGAATGGAGATCAACTTGCAGAGGCTGTAAACCCGGAGTTCAACAGATGGGTTCAAAAGGATCAACTCATACTAGCTTGGCTTTATGGAACTCTGTCTGAAGATGCTCTGAAGTCTGTCTACGGTCTCCATACATCTCAGGATGTTTGGTTAGCACTAGCCAAGAAGTATAACCGTGTATCTGCCACACGCAAACTTGATCTACAGAGAAGAGTTCAGACTACTGTGAAAGGAACAAAGACAATGGCTACCTATCTTTCTGAGATCAAATCTCTGTGTGACCAACTAGACTCCATTGGATCTCCTATCACAGAACATGAAAAGATCTATGGAGTCCTTAATGGTCTGGGAAAGGAGTATGAAGCTGTCTGTACAGTGATAGAACACTCCATGGATACGGTTCCAGGGCCTTGCTTTGAAGATAGCGTTCACAAGCTCACAGGATTTGAAGACAAACTACATTCGTATGAATCCCAAGTTGAGACATCGCCACATCAAGCTTATTATGTCAATCGAGGTGGCTACTCAGGACGTGGAAGAGGTCAAAACAGGGGAGGACTTCATCGTCATAATCAATACACGACCCAAGGACGAGGTTTCCCTCAACAGTTTGATCAAGGGGCTCAGAGGAACTCACCTTCTCCTAACACTCAGAGGCCTACATGTGAAATCTGTGGAAAGTATGGCCATCCTGCATTCATTTGTTACAAAAGATTTGATGAAACCTTTGCAGTCCACGAAGCTCCTCCTCAGGCCAATGTTCTCACCATGTCATCAAACAGCAAATCATCCTGGTGCTGAGTGGTATCCTGACAGTGGCTCCTCTCATCATGTTACAAGCTCACCTCAACACCTGGATATGGCACAAGAATATGATGGTACTGACCATGTGACAGTCGGCAATGGTGACTTTCTTCCTATAACACATGTTGGATCTGCTTCAATCCCATCAGCATCAGGTACCATACCACTTCTTGATGTCCTAGTTTGTCCTGAAATAACAAAGTCACTTCTTTTAGTGTCTAAACTTACTGATGACTATCCTTGTGAGTTTACATTTGATGCTACTGCTGTGTATGTAAAGGACAAGGCAACCAACAAAATTCTCAGTCAGGGAAACAAGGTTAAGGGACTGTATCGGCTGGATGATCCACAGTTTCTGTCGTTCTACTCCTCAAGGCAACAGTCTGCGAGTGATAGTGTGTGGCATATGAGGCTGGGACATCCAAATGATCAAGTGTTGAAGCATCTATCCTCTATCAAGGCTATCTCGTTTAATAAAACTTCACAGTCTCTATGTGAAGCATGTCAACTAGGCAAGACTTGTAAACTTCTGTTTTCTAGTTCTGATTTCAGATCAAGTAGGATTCTTGAAAGAATACATTGTGATGTATGGGGTCCTGCACCTGTTATCTCAGTCAAGGTTTCAGATTCTACGTTGTGTTCATTGATAATTGTTCAAGATTCTGCTGGTTCTATCCACTTAAATCAAAGTCTGATGTGTTTTCAGTCTTCAAAACATTCCAACTGCAAGTTGAAAATCATTACAATCAGAAAATATCAGTGTTTCAGTCAGATGGAGGTGGTGAGTTCATAAAAAACAAGTTGAAAGAACACTTCAATGCGCATGGAATCAAACACATAGTGTCTTTCTCACACACTCCAGAGCAAAATTGTCTTGCTGAGCAAACATACATACATATTACAAAGTTAGGTTTATCGATGCTCTATCAAAGTTCTATCCCTCAACATTTATGGACAGAAGCCTTCTACACTGCAGCCTTCCTGAGCAACCTTCTTCCGTCCTCTGTCAGTGAGAATATGGTCAGTCCTTTTGAAATATTAAATGGCAAAGCTCCGGTTTACACTGCCCTTTGTGTGTATGGTTGTGCCTGTTTTCCCTATCTTCGACCTTATGCACAGAACAAGTTTGATCCAAAGTCACTGCTCTGTGTTTTCTTGGGATACAATGAACGCTACAAGAGATACATATGTTATCATCCTCCTACTGGACATGTGTACATCAACAGACACGTTCTATTTGATGAAGCAAGACTTTCTTATAAGGATACTTATAGCCACTTGATCCCGAGCTCAACAACACCCCTTGCTACAGCGTGGAGAACTTCAGTCTACATCAATAAAGACTGCAACAACTCCTGCCAACTCAGTATCTCCTACAGAGGAAGTAGGGAAAACAGTTTCGGTGCCTTTAAGTCCTGTACCAACGGTCATAGACCCTGTTGGTCATCTGTCTGAACACCAAGGAAACGAGTCCTCCGATGATACTTCCACAATGTCAAGCTCTAGTAATGAGTCAAACCCACCAGCTGACATTGTACCGGATAACTCTGCAGTTCATGGTCCAGCTCCTCTAAACCTGCACAGGATGACAACAAGAGGGAAAGCTGGAGTAATGAAACCTAACCCAAGATATGCATTAATGACTGTAAAAGGAATTCCTCAACCACCTAGAACAGTTGCTGATGCATTAAATCACTCATGATGGAAAGCATCAATGGGAGAAGAGGTAGATACCTGTCATGAAACTAAGACTTGGAGTCTAGTTCCACTGCTGTCAGACGTCAAACCAATTGGATGCAGATGGGTTTATAAGACTAAACTTAAAGCTGATGGCACATTACTTACGCTTCGGTCAAGACTAGTAGCTAAAGGAAATGAACAAGAAGAAGGGGTTGTCTTCCTTGAGACATACAGTCCTGTTGTACGGACAGCTACAGTTCGCATAATCCTGCATCTTGCTGTGACTGAAAGGTGGGACATAAGACAACTTGATGTGAAAAACGCCTTCCTGCATGGTGATTTATCTGAAGTGGTTTATATGAAGCAACCTCCAGGGTTTGAGGATAAGGATCATCCTGACTATGTCTGTCTTCTTCACAAAGCCATCTACAGACTCAAGCAAGTTCCTAGGGCCTGGTTTGACAAGTTCAGCTCTTATCTTCTGGAATTTGGGTTCGTCTGCAACTCAGGAGATCCATCGCTGTTTGTATTTCAGAAGGATAAAGATGTGATGTTTCTGTTGCTTTACGTGGATGATATGGTTGTTACAGGAAACAACAAGGTTCTCACTCAGCAACTGTTAAAAGCGCTCAAACAACAGTTCAGAATGAAAGACATGGGACCTCTAAGCTACTTCCTGGGAATTCAAGCACACTTCACTCCAACTGGTCTCTTCCTGAATCAAGCTAAGTATGCCACAGACTTACTTCAAGCCGCTGGGATGTTGGACTGTGCACCTATGCCTACTCCACTACCTCTGCAATTAAGTAAAGTTCCACATCAGGACAAGTTATTCTCAAACCCAACGTATTTCAGAAGTTTAGCAGGTAAACTACAATACATTACTCTCACTCGTCCTGATATGCAGTACGCAGTCAACTTAGTGTGTCAAAAGATGCACCAACCCACTGTGTCAGACTTCAATCTGCTCAAGAGGGTACTGCGTTATCCGAAAGGAACATTGCAGATGAGACTTATGCTGGAATCAGACTCAGACTCACATTTAAGAGCTTACTGCGACAGTGACTGCGCTGGCTGTCAAGAGACCAGGCGTTCAACAGGCGGGTTTTGTGTTTTTTTTGGCTCCAACCTGATTTCCTGGTCAGCAAAAAGGCAAAACTCTGTAGCCAGATCATCTACTGAAGCAGAATACCGAACACTTTCTGACACAACAGCTGAACTGATATGGATCACTGCAATGATGAAGTCCATTGGTGCCCCTCAATGATCACCTGCAGAAGTGTACTGTGACAATCTCTCAGCAGTTCACTCGACTGCAAATCCAGTGCTGCATTGCAAGTCCAAACATTTTGCAACACACTTCCAGTTTGCTAGAGAGAAGGTGGCAGATGGTTCTCTCATTGTCAAGCACATATCTGCTCAACACCAACTTGCGGACATAGTTACTAAGTCCTTACCACAACACAACTTCACCAGCTTGCGTTTCAAACTCGGGGTTGATTTTCCACTCACCTCGAGTTTGCGAGGGGGTATTAAACCCAATGGCCCAAAGGACAAGGAAACAGGACCTGCTACAGTCAAGCCCAACATGCCTCCTGCTACACGTCAAGAACCTGCAACAAAGGTAACAACGTTAATAAAACAAAACAGAGGAAAGCAAGTTGCAGACTGTACGAATGGTCCATCTCACCAGGTAGCTCTGTGTAACAGATTTGATGCTCTCCAGGATCGAGATCAGTGAGCTGTCAGAGACACCTGTCCACTCTCCAGATTGTTCTTACTGTCCCTATAAATAAAGATGTAAAACGTGATTGTAATGAGCAAATTATCAAAGTATATCTTCGGTAAAATCTCTCTCATTCTATACTTTCCAAGATACTCTGGTCTACCTTCATTATATTCTCTGCTCCTAACTACTATGATGAATTGGACAATGCTGGTGCAGTGATAAGTGTTGATGAAAGTTTAATATACACTTTCCAAATTCTTAAGCATGTGGATCGGAGGCCCTGCTTCTTAATAAAGGTACTTCAAGTACCTTCTGGATTCGGTTTTTTAGATTCGCAGGTTGCATTAGTCTTCATCTAAAATAACATCGAAAAGCTGTCACAACTTCATAGACAAGCTGCTGTATATTAATTCTCAAATTGTGTAGATTATGAAACCAGCTCTTGCGTACTCACAATATTTTTAAGATTCGATTGATTAAAAAGGAAACTGGATTTGTTTGTATGCTAAAAGTTTTAAACTTAATGTTCTGTATTCACTTACAAAAGGATTCCTTCATTTTGCAGTTTGCAGTTTGAACCTCTCGGGAAAGAAGACGAAATTGGCAACATGAGCCGGGGAAGGGACATTTGACGCTGTTTGAGACTTTTTCCTGAGGCCTTGCAAGGAGGCTTAAAATGCATGTTACAGGTTATATCATATCTTCATGAACATTCGCTATTTCTTTTCTCAAAACTTTATGTTTTTATGATCTTCTCTGACTCATATTGGACAAGGTAGGAAATAGATTGCTTCTTTCACAAGGCCCGTCGTCTAGTTGGCTTGGTCCATTTGGGCTGAGGGCGGACGGTTCAACCTGATACTGACGATATCGACCATGCGGTTCAGTTTGTGACCACCTTTACTCGAAGAAACGAGTAAAAGCAGTTTGGCTCGGGGATTCAACTCGTTTCGGCCCATTTGTTGGGCCCAACAAGGCAAAGCCTATTAAGGTGACCAACTTAAGGCATGAGCAAGGAGAGTTGGCTATAAGAGATGGAGGGGAGACAATGAGTAAGGAGAGGCTGGGCGGCTAGAGTTAGGGTTTTTCATTACCTTCATATTCTTATCGACTTTTATCTTTTCCGGTTAACTCTCTGGATCCCGACTAACTCTCACCATTCATTCTTTTTATAACAACCGATAAAAAATTTCTGATCTTAAAGCGCTTCTCGAGATAACCTACCGACGAGTTTTGTCTCTGTTTACTCGCCTAGACCGAATTCGGTTCAAAATGGGGCATAACAAAAAAGCACGAAAAAATCCTAATGACTCATACCAGCTCAACTTCCAGAAAAGACCCGGAGCCTACTCCAAAAGCTTCTCCACAAGCCACAACGGAGTTCATGGACACCACCGTTATGGCGCGCCTCGCCAAAAAGCGGCCAACGCTCAACTTGCCGCCCCAGTAGCCGCTCTCACCCTCCCAGTCGGCACGACCAGTAACTCTCCGACAATACGTCGCCAGCTATTTCACGCAAACCCAACAACGGGAATCGAATAACATACCGCCGACGCCTCAGACCCACTAGCGAAGCTCAAACCCAAGGAGAGTCAGACCCGGTGATTTTCCGAGAAATCGCCGGAATTAAACTCTCTCTTTCGGAGATCAGCTCGAAGATTCACCACATTATGAGTTTTGCTCCACAGATTGACCAGATCCTTGCCGCAACTTCCAGAACACCATTTTCTCTCCGCATATGTGACGTGCGACTCCGCTCCACGGAGAATTTCCACCTGCCTTTTTACTCCGGGGGGTTAGACCCTATAGATCATATGACAGCCTTCAACATAGCGATGGAAGGGCCAACTTCGCCGACGATGAAAAAGAGGCCGTTTTTTTCCAGTTATTAGTTGAAAGTCTTACCAGGCCGACATTAACCTGTTTTTCGCGCCTCTCAGAGAAATCCGTCGACAGTTTTCGCGATATGTCAGCAGCTTTCTTAAAATATTACATAATGTATACACGACAGAGAGCAACTACCTCTGACTTGTGGCAAAGTCCCAAGCTTCCAATCAAAGTCTCCATGATTTTATGGAAAAGTTCAAAGCCGTCGTCTCGACCGTCAATTTCCCGGACAATATCGCAGTCGATGCCTTGATGAACTATGGGTTCATCCGAAATTTCGTGATGATCTATATCGGCATCCGATATCTTCTCTTCAAGACGCTGTCGCCTGATCCAATAACTTCACCGCATGGAGGAAGACACTCGAGCGATTCTCAACAAGCAGAATGCATCGAAGGTAGGTTCCGACTAAACCAACCGACACCAGACAGGAACCACGCCAGCATGCTCTTGGCAAGAGAGGAGACTAATGTAGCTTTTATTATGCACTCTCAAATTAACCCTTTAAGCTACTTTTTACTCTCTCAAATAAGAGGTTCAATTGTAGTACTTCGGGATCAAATCCATAGGGAGCGTGGGCACACAATAGACTATAGATGTTTAGATTAAGCTAGGAAAACAATTTATTAAAGAAGTAATACTAGACAAGTAAGCAGGTGATTGTTTTGATAACAATAAGATGAAATAGCTAGGTCTTGGGATTTATCAATCAATAGATTAAAAAAAATCAAGGATGATAAGGGTTTTATAGATCAAATTTTAGAACTCGAATTTAATAAGCAAGTAATCCAGCTCTCGCATGCAATTACTAATCAGATGCCTAAGTTCTATGTTCCAGCTCTCGCATGCAAACAAGGATCGAGCGTCGATCGATACCAATGCTTGGGTATCGATCAATGCTACCTCAGACAAGCATTAACACACATATCTATAATGTTCAACTAGATCCTAGACCAACTCTCGTATGCGCCTAGATATCTAATCCACACAGGGCTCGGGTTCCATTAATTAATTACAATCTCGTACCTCTCAATTGTCCTGTGATTCTAGGTTCAAGCAATCAGTCACATTCTCGTGTTATTCCACTACTCTAGATCCTAGTATTACAAGCCACCCTGGTGTAGAGATCTATAGATACAGTTTGACATTAAGAACATGAAATCCCTAAACCTAACACGATGATTACTCAGACATGGAAGCAATAACACAAATCATAGCCTGAATACATAATAGATATAGAAATCAATATGAAACCAAAATAGTTCCAATCAATCTCTTGAATGAGAATTTATCTTCTCTCTAAAACTTAAGATAGTGAATAAATATCAAGATTGACCGTCAACAATGACTTAGAAAACTATATAAATTAGGTCTAAACTCGTGCATGGGTATTCTGGTAACTTGCCATGTCATCCGGGCTTAAGTCGGCCATAAAACAAGTCGGCTATTTCTTCTGGGATCACCATCGATCGATGGTAAGGCTGTGTCGTAGATCGACACTCATTCATCCCCTTGACAGCTTCCTCTCGCGAGGCAAGACAGAACACTCTTCAGTACATTGGGAATAACTTTAGATCTAACCGTCATATGGACTTCAAACCAGTGGCATTGGAAATCTAACTCAAAGGTCTATCTTCTGTCAAAATAACAGCTCAGTCGCAACGTGGGAAAGTCTCCTTCCATAGCTAAATATCTGACGCATCTGCACAGTTTTGCATCTCTAAAAGCTCCAAAATCACCAATGTTCTCCAGAACGTACCTGAACCTGGAAATACTCTAAAATATACTCCAAAAACATATAATAGACTCTAAATAGGGCTGATATCATGGCACAATAGTGGTAAATATCATGCCCTATCAGAGAACAAAAAAGGGTTTCGTCTATGTAGTCAATGAAAACGACTTACCTGCTTCTATGGTGGTTGTTCCGGAGAAAGGATGGAACCATTGGGAAAGAGATCCCGAGAAAAAATCCCAGAGTCCCCCGGGGTCTTCAGGTTCAGTTGACCTCAACAAGTTCTGCGAATACCACAAGGTCAAAGGCCATGATACAAAGGAGTGCAAACAACTTCACGAGGCATTGCTGGTATCCTTCAATAACAGTAACGCAGATGTCGAACCTCCAAAGCAAAGACCAAAGAACAGTAAAAGCTAGAGAAAAAACAAAAAAAAAGACCCAAAAGCCTCAAGGGAAGACCTTGCAAGGCGAACCTCGCGATAAGGAAGAAGCGGCTGCGCCGACAGAACGATAAAAGGGCGATACGTCAGCCGATGAAGCGCCACCCAGAAATCGCAGGCGCGTCGAAGTTATCTTGGCTCAACCTGAGACTTCATCAGACGATGAAACGTCATCTCATCCCATCGACCTGCGAACCCGACTGACGCGACAGTCAGCAACCCCCCCCCCCCCCCCCTCATCACGGCGAGGATCTGCGCCTCCAACTGAAGCGCAAGTTTGCCGCTTTTGAAAGTTGCCACTTCTGAAAGTTGCCACAACAACAAGACCGACCTTCGAGAGGCCCTCACTGCATCCAAGTCTAAGCAGCTAGCGATTGCAAATCCCTACACTACTAAACAACGAACAAATCTTCAAATCGTTGATCTACGTGAGAAGCTTAATGCCGGCACAGAAGACTTATGAATCAGCCTCAACCGATGAAAAAATTCCAATTTACGAAGAAAACTCGAGGAATCAAAGGCTACCGAGATGGAAAATCCCGCAAGCCTACCCAGGGATTTACGGTCTCAGATACAAGCTAAACAACATCAGCATCGCTTACATCTCAACGTAATCATGGGCGCTTCTCCCCCATGCGGGGACTCAGTACGATCGATTAAAGAAATTTCATCGGAGAGCAACAACTTCACAAAAATGGCCTGTCAAGCCTGAGAACGATCTAATGATCACATTCTCAGCCAAAGACGCCTTCGGCGTTTACATTCCACACAACGACCCTCTCCACGTTGAACTCGGGATCGGAAAATGCAATGTTACTAGGGTGCTGACTGACACTGGCAGCTCGTTTGATCTCATCTTCTGCGTCATCCTCGACAAAATGGGGATCGACCTACGCGACATGAAGCCTTA